>PVKA01027427.1:0-30454 GCA_004027165.1 Ctenomys sociabilis
TATAGAGTTTGATGTAGGTAGAAGGTAATGTATAACTTTCCAGAAGTAATTGTACTGTGGTAGAAAGAACAGAAAGACAAATGGTTGTATAGTTATTGTAGCTTGTAACAATCACCTTGAAGCTTCCATTTGTTTTTGCACTTTTGATGGTGTTAGATACGGTACTAGGTGTAGGTGTTATGGAATGAGTCATTTCTAAGTAGAATTGTCAATAGGAGATATGAATATTATTCTTGAAACATGGATCTTTTTGAAAGGTTGACATGTTGACATTTGATAGTTTTCTTTTCTTTTCTCTTTTTTTTTTTTTTTTTTTTTTTTTTTTTTTTTTTTTTTTTTTTTTTTTTTTTTTTTTTTTTTTTTTTTTTTTTTTTTTTTTTTTTTTTTTTTTTTTTTTTTTTTTTTTTTTTTTTTTTTTTGGTGCCAGGGATTGAACTTGGGACCTTGCACTTGCCAGGCAGGCATGTATGCTGCTGAGCTATGTCCCTGGCCCCTTTCTTATTTTAAAGTCTCTATTAAATTATTAAACTCAGATGTTTATCAATCATGAGAACATTGGATTTTATAATTAAGAATAAATAATACATAGATCTCTGTACTGATCACTCGGCTTTAGCAGTTATCAGTATATGACAAATCTTGTTTTTATTTTTTATCTTTAGTTTCTGCTGTGCTTTGAGTTTTTATAAATATTTTCCATTGTCTTCTTTAATGTTAACAGATTTATATTCCTGTTTTTTTTAAAAAAGTGTTTAAGCAGTCCTTAAAGACAACTCTCATTATTTCTTATCTTCAGGATATAAATACAGTCTTCCTGAAGAGAGGATCATGCCCATACCATAGTGGCATGGATTCGCTAGCGAATAAAAGAACTAACCATGGGCCAGCCATTTTGTTAGGCATGGGACAGTCACTGCATAAGACAAGTATGGTCCTTTTCTTGAGAATTTATAGTCTAGCAAAAGGAGGGCATTTGTTAAACCTATATTAGTTAAATAATGGAGAGACGTGGTAAAGAATAGTGCTGTGGCAATGAAAATATTCCATACTAGGGTAATGATGCAGGTGAGGCTTTGAAGCAGAAAGCCTTCTGATAGAGAATGAAGGCCGTTCTAACTCAGGATGGTAATCCAGTGAACAGCAAGGAGGTAACACTGGAAGTTAAGTAGAAGTTCTATTCAGGGCCTTTATAAGTGTACTGAATTTAATCTTTGGCCATAGAATAAGGTGGTAGAGGGAAAATTGAGAGATTTTAAGTAGCACTTAAAACAATCACAAATTCCTGTAATGCTACCTCTTTGCAAACAGGGTAGCTAATGAATCTGAAGGGAGGAAATATGTATTTACAAGGCCAAGAAGGGGCTTATACTGGTGTTTGGTGACAGATGATAGTTGTTCAGACCATATATGGTAACTTTGGATATAAGAAATCATAGATGGGAGAAATAAATTTGAAATGTAGAATTACCAAGATTTAAAGGTGGTGAGTAATAGAATGTTGAGTTTGATTTTCAGACATTTGAGAAACTACTGAATATACCTAATTTTTCTAATCCAGCTCACATTATCAAGAAATATCTAACCCCTTAATACTGTAATTCAAAAGAATGGAAGTTACATTGGCCATATACTGTTTTGCTTTTTACATACCCTTTGCCTAGTGGTTGAAATTAGGCTTATTACTTGATAAAAACCTTCATATCTTTAATATTATTATTTAGGATTTGCTTCTCTCTTGACCCCAGGTACCTGTCCCATAATAAAATTGTTGAAACCTTTTTTTTTTTATTCTATCTTTAAGTTTTTAACACCTTGTAAAAACACATCCAGACATACTCATCCACCTTATCTTTGACAAAGGAGCCAAATACTTGCACTGAAAGAAAGCCTCTTTAATTAACGGTGCTAGAAAGATTGGCTTTTCATGTAGATTAGAGCTACATTCATGTTTAACCATCCACTAAAGTAAAATTGAGTTGAATCAAAGATCTAAATATTGAAATGGAAACATTAGTGTAGGCAAAGATTTTATGAGCAAAATCCTGATTGCCCGGGAAATATTACAGGGAATCAATAGCTGGAATCTCATCTTATTAAAAAGCTTTTGCACAGCAAGAGAAGCCATCAACAGAGTGAAGAGACAACCCACAATTTGGGAAAAAATGCTTGCCAGATGTTCCTCAGACTAAGGATTACTATCTAGAATATTTAAAAACTCAAGGGGCTGGGGAGATGGCTCAGTGGAATAAGCTCTTCCCTGGCAAGCACAAGGGTCTGAGTTCAATCCCTGGTTCCACCAAAAATAAATAAATATAAAACTCAAAATATCAGACCTCCCTCTCCAATTTAAAGACCTAATCCAAAAATGGTTGGATCTGAAATGAATAGACACTTAGATGAAAACAGAACACCAAGAAACACCAAATAAATATATGAAAATACATTCTATATCATGTGTTATTCAAGAGATGGAAAATAAAACAATGCTGAGATTCCATCTTACTCCAGAAAGAATAGCTATTATCAGTAAATCAATCAATAAGAAACACTGCTGAGGCTGTGGAGAAAAGGAGAACCTTTTTCCGTTGTTGGTGTGAGTATTGACTGGTACAATCACTGGAAATGTGTGTGGACATTACTCAGAAAACTAAAACTAAAGAGCCCTTGGACCGAGTTATTTTCCTTCTTGGTGTCTTTCTGAAAGAATAAAAAATACAGCACAGCAATATATGTGAACCTGTGTTTCTAGCAGCTGTTCATATTTCCAATAGCTACTATTGGAAGCAGCCCAAATGTCCATCAGTCAGTGAATGGATAGATTTGGAGCACTATTCTGCCATAAGGAATTGAGACACCTAGGTAATTAGATGCTCTCTGAGAATATACTCTCAAGTGAAAAATTGGATGCACATGTTTAAATACTACATAGTTTTTCTGGTATGAGAAACCAAAATTATAAGTAAGGACTATAATGGTTGAAACATTGTGTCAACTTAAGGCCCTTGCCTTATAAACTTCCTCAGTCTGTGCAGAGGAAGACAGGGAGCTGGTATGAGTGCTACACTCACCTGCCCTATGTGTGTGGGGTTGGGGAGGGTCTGTTTATACTCCCACACTTTCACTCTTGTTGCTTTTGCTGTCTTCTTCTGCCTGGAATTGTCACCCCTGTGCGGTGCCATCTTGCCTCAGAGCTAGCTGGTTATGGACTGAACCTCCAGAAACTGAGCTAAATAAACCTTTTCTCCTTTAATTTTGAGTGTCACGTAGTTTGTCTCCACAGTGAGAGAAACGTAACCAAGACAAGGACTACAATGTATAATATTGTGAAATAGGAAGAAAATGTTCAGATGGAAAGGGGAACTGGGGAGGGAGGGAGAAAGAAAAAAGAAAAAATAAATGAGAAAAGGGGGAAAAAGTAATCCCTGTTTATCCAAAGATGTGCATTAATTTAAAGCCCCATGTCTACCAATGCACAGTACATACCATTACCTGGAGCCTTACAGAAGCATTATTTTCACTTACGCTTTATTTATTTATTTTACTTTTTTTGTTGTTTGAAAAACAAAAAAAACTAAATTATGATGGTCTTTCCCAATAATATTCTGCATTCTCTGTCTTTCACTGCTACAAGACATAATTTACGATGTTCATTTTATGTCCCTTTCTGCAAGTCTCATCTCATGCTCAGGGTTGGCCATCCTGCCACTCTTCTCAAGTGTTCATGTTGTGATTTGGTTCATTTTTGTCTGTGTTATTTTAATGTTAATTTGCTGAGCAAGTAGTTATGTTTGTCTAGTGTATGATTTAAATTTCAGGTAGCAGAGATTGCTGTGATCAAAACAGGAATTCCCATCCTTTTGGACTTTGTAACGTGGGGAGGCAGACAAGCATTTAGCAAATATATTGTGACATTATAAGTGCAATGAGAAGAAATATGGAGAAAGACCTTTGAGAAAGGGCATTGCTATGTTAAACAGGGTGGTGGGAGAATTGTTCACTGATTGGATGTCATTAAATGAAGACAAAGCAGTTTAGGAACAATATGTATTTATCTGGGGTTAAAAGTCATAGGCAGAGGGAACATTCAAGTTCAAGTACTCAGTGGGAGTGTGCTAAACTTTGAGAGAATATAATTCTATGCCTATCTTTTAAAAGTATAGATAACAGATTTTTCTTCTTAGATATCTTCCTCTTGTAGTGCACCTCTAGCACTCTTTTTAAAAACTGGGAATCAAACTCACAACTTCACACTTGCCAGGCAGGGACTATGCCACTGAGGTATATCTGTCAAGCTCACCACTTTTTTCCCCTTTGTTTTGTTTTTGATACAGGGTTTAGCTGCACAGTTCAGACTCATAGTGATCCTCCTGTCTTAGCCTCCCCAGCACTGGGATTATAGGTGTGTGCCGCCATGCTTGGTTTTGGTCCAGCACAGCATGGCATGTGGTACTGGGGATCAAACTCAGGACCTTATGCTTGCCGGCAGATACTTAGACTGCTGACCTATTTCTCCAGGTCACCCCCGCCCCCGTTTTAAAATTTTTTTTTATTTTTGAGAATCTTTGTAGTAAGCAATTTGTCTTTATCTAGTTCTTTTTGATAAGCTTTGTGGAACCCAGAACATCTATTGGCAAGAAGTTTTATATTACTATGAAAGCAGTAATAAATAGACTGCTAAGAATAAGCCAGTAGGGGGCTGTGGAGATAGCTCAGTAGAATAAGCACCTGCCTAGCAAACACAAGGTCCTGAGTTTAATTCCTGGTACAACAACAACAACAAAAAAGAATAGGCCAATAGGAACTGGACCTGTTTACATTAAGTTGGTTAGAGAAGACTTCTTGGAGAAAATGATATGTAAATTCAAATCTGAAGGATGAGAAGCAATCAGGCATATTAGAAAAATCACTTTTTAAGAATATGAAGCAAAAGAATTTGACTTCAATATTAATCTGTTCAGATTACTATAATGAAAGTACCATAGATTAAGTGTCAAAAAGAATAACTACTCTTCACAGTTGTGAAGGCTGGTAATGTCCTTTTTCGTCAGTGTGTTATGAATTTATTCTTGATTCATATCTCCTGTTCCTTCTGTCTGCGACAAAATGGAAAGGAGGATAAGTGATGTGGAGTCTTCGTTTTATTTTATTTTATTTTTTAAATGAGAGCAATAGTATCATTCATGAGGACTCTTTCCTCATGACTTAGTCACCTTTCAAAGGCCTTGGGACCAAATACCTCACTTTGGGATTTGGGACTGAGGAGGGCATGAAGATTTATTTCACAAGAGTTATGCTTTTAGAAATTGAAAGAAGACAGATTTCAAGAAGAAAGGGTAAGATAAAATGAGTTAGGAGTTGGAAATTCTTTTAATTTGAATGCTTCCTAAGAGATTTCATTTTTTTAAAGCTACTGTAAATGATGCTATTTTTGAAACTTCTTTTTCAGTTCATTATTGATATATACAAATGCTAATATTTTTTTGTGTTGATCTTGTTTCCTGCTATATTGGTGAAGTTCATTATTAATTCCAGCAGGTTTTTGGTGGAGTTCTTTGGGTCTTCTGTGTAGAATCATCTGCAAATAATAAGTTGAGTTCTTACTTTAATATACAACATATATCCCTTTTATTTCTGTTGCGTAGTTGTTCTGGCTGGTATTTCAAGTATTATTTTGAGTAGAAGAGATGATAATGGACATCCTTGTGTCCATTATCATCTCTTGTGTTCTTAATTTTAGAAGGAATGATTTTAGTTTTTCCCTAGTTGTTTGATGTTGGCTATTTGTGTCATATGTAGCTTTTGTCACTTTTCATGTTAGGTCTTTTTATACCTGTTTTCTTCAGGGTTTTTGTCATGAAGGGTTTATTTTGTCAAAAGCCTTTTCTGCATCATCGGTATGATCATTTGGTTTTTCTTTTCATAATTGTAGCAGTTTTTGTTTTGTGAAGATAGGTATTGTATTTGGTACAAATATGTTTATCAATATTATTTAGCTTATTTCTTCTGCTTGTTTTTAGAATTTTTGGTGCATGAGAAGTTTCTTTCCATCCTTTAACTTTTAATGTATGAATGTCTTTTTGGATTAGATAAGTTTTTTTTTTTAATTTTTTTATGTATTTAGGACAAGGTCTACAGGGTCTCACTATGTAGATTGGACTGGTAGTGATTTTCCTGTTTTCATCCTTTCAAGCATTGGGATTATAGGCCTGTGCCACCATGCCCAGTCTCAGTCCTCTCAGTTTGCCCCAGGGTGGGCACAGCATGCCTGGGATTGAACCCCAGCTGCTGTGCTCTGGCTAAGCAAGTGCTTTAGTCCACTGAGCTGTGTGGCCAGCTAGATAAGTTTCTTGAATGTAGTATATTGCTGGATTCTGCTTTTGAGTAGTTAAAGTTGTTAACATTGAAAGATATTAGTGAGATGTGTTGGTTATTTCCTGTCATTGCTTTCTTTATCTGTTTGTGTGTTCTTTTTCTTTTCCCATTGGTTGTTGTTGCTGTTTACCATTAATGTCACTAGTTTCCCTATCTTTAGCTGTACAGTTTTTCTATAGAGAGTATAAGTATTTTCTCTAGAGCTAATTTAGGACTCATATATCTTCAGAACTGTCTTTTTTTAATGGAAATACTTTGTGTCTCTATTGTTGAAAGATAGTTTTGCTGGGTAAGTCAATCTCAGTTCCAAGTTACTTGCTTTTTGAGCTTGAAATACTTCACTCCAAAGGGCTGGGGAGATAGCTCAGTGGAGTAAGTAAGTGCCTGCCTGGCAAGCATAAGGTCCTCAATTCATTTGCCAGTGCCACAAAAAGAAAGAAAAAAAAACACTTCAGTCCAAGTTCTTCTGGCTCCTGGGGTTTGTGTTGAGATTCTGCTGCGATTCTAATTGGTTTACCTTTGGTTTTCTTTTTCTTCCATTTTTCTTTATCTGCTTTGATAGTTACTATTTTTTTTTATGGATATGTGGTAATTTGGTAAGGATATGCCCTAATGAGTTCTGGTGATAATGAGTTGTGGCTGTCAAAACTGGTATTTCCTGAACCAAAGAGATCAGCGGCAATTATTTACTGCCTATTGCATGCCTTTTCTCTCTAGAGGAAATCAGAATATTAAAAAAAAAAAAATCATTTTAGATGAAATCACATTTAAGTCTTATAAAACTATACCAGAATTTTAATTAGTATCTAAAGAAGTGCAAGATTTTCCAAAAATTGGAAGTGTAAGATAAAGATACAATTGAAAATAGTGTGGAATAAACGAGTTTCTTAATCTAAGGTGCAAATGTGTTTAGTGAAATCGTGATTTCTGACTTCCCAGTGGCTGTTTACTCAAGCATTTCTTCCCACTGGGACCCTTTACAATCCAGAATGTCCTTGAATTCTACAAGTTTTATATATATATACACATACCTGTACTCAGGTATATAATAGTTTGATGGATTTCACTCTATGTGTATCTTGCACACTGAAAAAGTTTGTCTTAAATATATTTAGCTTTTTTCTGTCTTTCCCATTACTAAAGAGGTATCAAAATATTCCAAAGATATTTCTAATTGGAGTTAATTTATGAAGTTCTTGTAGATTTCAAATTACCATTTCACATTCAAAATGTCAAGTTTTTTTTTTGTGTTTTTTTTTTTTTTTTTTTTTTTTTTTTTTTTTTTTTTTTTTTTTTGGTACCAGGAATGGAACTCAGGACCTTGCACTTACTGCGCCTTGAGCTATATCCTTGGTTTGATTTTGGCTTTCTTAAAGTAGCCTTTTTTCTTCATAGCTCCTTAGATTTTGTTTTATGGCTATATTGATGTGCATTTAGTTTTATACATTTTAAGATCTTTTTGGGGTAGGATTTAAAAACACTGTAAGCATATTTCACATACTTTTTAAAAGATAAAAAGTATTAATACTTATCCACCTAGACTATTAATGGTAAACCCATGGTGCATGTGCCAACAGTGGGCTGCTCATCATCACTAGCAGTTCTAAAAGTGGCACCATCACTGACCTAGACTATAAAGAAGGAGCTCCAGGGGAAAGTCAGTGGAAATATGGGGAATGGAAAGAGAATGGAGGTAACTTCATAAACTTGAATTAAAAGGAAAGACTTCACATATAATAGAAGTCTCCACAATATTATTATTTTCAGGTGTTTCACTCAAAAGAATACAAGTATAATTGTCATTTAATTTTTTTATACTTGAGCACATAGAAAAGTACAGTTTGGGGGCCGGTAAGATAGCTCAGTGGACTAAGTGCCTGCTTAGGCAAACGCAGGGACCAGGGTTCAGTCCCTGGCACCACGTGCCGCACTGGCCCTGTATCCTGAGTGCACTGAGCCAGCAACCAAAGATGTGGTAGCACATGCCTGTAATCCTAGTGGTGGGGAGGCTGAAAACAGGAGGATCACTATGAGTCTGAGCTGCGAAGTGAGGCCCTGCACCAAATATATGAATTTAAAAAAAAGAAAAAAATTTTGACCTTTGAATCTTTTATGTTAATAAAATTGAAATAAGTTTGTTAATTGGTTAGAATGCAGTAATTGAGTTTTGCCACTTCAAGTAATAACCATTACTGGGGTTGATTTGCTAAATACGTGTATTAAAGATATTGTAATTTACAGTTACAGTATTTGGCTAATATAAGACTAAAATGTAATGTTTACTGCTTTTAACATTTTGAGTAAAATTAATGTTAACTTTCTAGCAATAATTTTAAATTATTTGCCGTTTTCATAGGATATAGTTTTTATTGACTTCATTTATAAACTTGTGGTGTAATAAAGTATGAATTGTAACTGCTTTTTCTTTGCACATTAGCAAGCAATCTTTTTTCCCCCTGCATCATGATTATTTTTTTTCCCAATGCCTATAATAACTATAAAAAGTACCTGTTTTATACCAGGATCTTTGCATTGAGCTACATTATCAGGCTTTTTATTTTCAGTCTCACATTAAGTCACTAAGTTATCCCAAGTAGGTCTTGAACTTGGAATCCTCCTTCCTCAGCCTTGCAAGGTGCTGCATCACTGTGCCTTGCTTTTTTTTTTTTTTACTGGATGTGTCTGTGGCCCTAGTTATCAAACCCAAAGGCTTGCCAATGATAGGTTAGTGCTGTACCACTTTATTGCTTTCATAGCCCTCCTCTAATATTGTAGGATATGTTAGCAAGCAGAAGGGTCAGGGAGGAGCAATTATCTAGTGTTAAGGAAAGCAGAGATGGAACTTAGACTAGCTTTGCTAAAACTGGAGGCCTCCTCAAATGTTAGCTTAAGTATGCTTGTACCACTATTCATGTCCTTACAGTGGAGAAAAATGCAGGTGAAGTTGATAGAAAGTAAATGGCAACTGATTTGTGTCTAAAGAATGAGAAGACAGAGCCTATGAGTTGGAGTAAGCAAAGGAAGAACTAAAGAGCTATGGTGTTATAAAATATTATAGATGGATTATGTTATGGCTTAACTTTCCGTCCCATAGTTAGCAAAGATTGTTCACTTGAAAAACTCCAGTAGACAGCATTCACATATAATATGATGGTTCTGGATCAATAGTTATTGAGTTAGGTCAATAGTCCAGCAGTCCTGCAGTGATTAGGCTTGGGCATAACTACTTTCCCATCCTGGTTCCCAACTTCCCTTATCTTATTGTATGATTTTGAAGCTCAGTGTCTTCTCTTATTGAACCTGAAGTAGCCCAAATATAATCGTAATTAGAAAATGGTCAGTGTAATGTTTTGTATCTATTAGCTTTTATTTCCTTCAATAATTTAATGAATATGCTATTATTATCTTCACTTTATGGATGAAACTGAAGCACAGTTTTTAAAATGCCTTGCCAATCAATAATTTATGAACCTATTAAATGACAAAGTTGAGAAGTATACCCAGATACTGTGACTCCTTAGTGTCTGATA
Source organism: Ctenomys sociabilis (assembly GCA_004027165.1). NCBI lineage: Eukaryota > Metazoa > Chordata > Mammalia > Rodentia > Ctenomyidae > Ctenomys > Ctenomys sociabilis. The sequence continues at coordinate 9,903 of PVKA01027427.1, forward strand.
TTCCACTAACCACAGAACCTTTGTAGTTCCCTCTTGTCCCCTTTTACCAGTCATTCATTTAGTTATTAATTTATTAACAAATATCTGAATACATGCACTATGTGCCTTGAACTTTATAGGGTGATGATACTGAAGACAAAGCCCTTTGTTCTGTGCCATTTATATTTTAGCTGAGATAGAGGTATAATAAATATTTAAACATATAAATACATTGATTTCAAGTAATGATGAATGCTTAGAAGAAAATAGAGTAATAGATCTAGTGAATGTTTGGAGAGTTGGGCTAGTTTGGTGGGGACTATAAGGAGAAGTGTAAAGAGAGAGACATTGGTGTTGCATCTTGAATGACAAGGAAGCATCACTGTGAACACTAGAGAAGGGGAGATTCCAAGTTGCTGAGGCTGAAATAAGACCAAGGTGGATATTTTCTTGGGAAGAGAAGAAAAATAGTGTGAGTTAGAGTTTACGATATAATACTAACAGTAGAGTTAGTAAGTAGACCTAAGAATCTCACATTGCTCCAATGTGTAGGAGTAATCACATTCCATAGAGATGGGAAAAGGCTGTTATATTAGGATACTGCTTTCTGTGGAAGAGACATTTTATTACCGACAGTATTTCCTTCTGACAGTAGTAGTGTGCCTCAGTTGTAGGCAACAAAAGGGTACAGGATTGTTTGTTTTTTTGTATTTAAAGTTTTTCTTACTGCATTATTAAAAGGCATCATACCAGACTGCTCTTTATGAGGTACTAGAGAAATGTGTGAACATTTTACTTATTCCTGATATGAATTGATTTATATAAAAGGAACATTCTAGATGCTGTGTGGAGAGGATAAACACAGAAGGATAGTGACCAACTAGGAGGCTGTTAAAATAAGAGATGATAGTGATGACTATGAAAGTGGTAGCAATAAGCGCAGAAGTAATTGGACTCTGAATATATTTTGATTACTCTTGATGCTCATTTTCCCAAACTGTACTTATTTTTAGGGCAGAGGAGTAACTTTTCTCAGTTTATTCTCATACAGCAATAGTATATGTCAAAATTTTTCTGTAGTTCAAGTTTTATTGCCCTTTTCATTCTCTCAAACCACAAATTCTTTTGGGTACAATCTTACTGCCAACATGTGATTGTGTGCAGTCTTAATGACTAAGCTTCATGGGTCTTGGCATTCCTCAGCCTTGATGCAGAGGTCAACTACTACTCCTGCTACTTCTGTGTTGATAATGAATACTTTTATGGATACTTTGATTAGGAGTTCCCACCAGGCATATCTCAGTTACTTTATATCTCATGCAGCAGAAGTCCTTTCTGGCTATATGTAAGTGTGGGGCTATAACTTCACTGAGTAGCATCTTACGACTGTTAGAGGAGCTTAGAGAGAAGAACACTCCTTGTTCCTACTTTAGCCCAACTACTCTGTGAGATACCCTTCTCCTAATTTGACTCAGAAGACAAATGCATATGAAGATACAGATTTGACACCTGGCTTTTTGCAGTCTTCCAGAAATTACTATTTATTCCTTCCCCCTCCTATCTTTTGCCCTACAAATTTATTTATTATTAATTTTGAAGAAATTAACTCAGGTCTATATTTGAATATATTTTCTGATAGCTTGCAACTCCGGTTAAAATATTACATGTACTTGTAGTACTTATTTGAATACTAGTAATCTAAAATTTCATAAAGAGTTTCTTTCTGCAGTGATTTTTTTTTTTTTCTAGCCATTTGCTTTTCTTTTCAGAGATATCCTGTCATGATAATATTTATTTGCGGTACTCTAACTGTTGCCTTTGGCACTATGGATGTTAAAGACTAAGAAGTGGATAGTGTGTGCATTGGAGGCATACTCAATACTTCCTATTATATGAGGGTCTCAGTTAGCTGATTTTTTTTTTTTTTTTTTTTTTTTTTTTTTTTTTTTTGGAACCAGGGATTGAACTCAGGCCCTTGCTCTTGCGAGGGAAGTACTTATTCCACTGAGCCATCTTCCCGGCCTCATTTAGCTGAAATGAATTTTTGTAGCAATCCCTGAACAACCATGCATGTTCTCCATGTCTCCTGTGGAACATTTTAATTATATACTGAGATTGAAAACTATTTTGCCTGCAGTTCTTTCCTCCCTTAAAGTTTAAGTGAAAAAATAGGTGTATTCATTAAAGTTGCCATTGTTGTCAGTCAGGAACAGATTTAAGCAATTTTGTATCTTAGGCTTGAAGTTAATTAATTAAATTTCATTGCTGTTGAGGATCAAACCCAGATATTTATGTATACTAGACAAGTACTTTACCCCTGAGTTATACAACCAGTCTGGATTTCCAAAGTTTTGTTGTAAGAGCAATATAAAAGCATAATATAGCAGACAGGAGAAATGGGTAGCCACCAGGATTTTTGGAAAATTCTTATTTTTGATTTTTTTAAAAATAGATTCTGTCTGTCTTTCTTTCTGTCATAGTATACTTTAATTCCCAGTGTGCATTCATTCACTCAGTGACAGATTAAAATGTACAAACACTTGTTTATGGTAAGCCAAAACATCTATTATCCCAATAATACAAAAAGAAAACATACAAGATTAGTATTAAGGGACTTCCTTATTTAAAATTATAAAACTAAGTGTGTATATATATGTATGTATATATATATATATATATATATATATATATATATATTTCCATTCCACCCTTCAGCTGAATTTTATTAATATCTGCCCTTCTTAATCCTTTTATGAAAGGCATCACTCCCTAGTCACTGAAACCCAATCCTTCTCTTCCTCTTCCTCCTCCTCCTCCTTGACCCCTCCTAATTGATACTCATAAACTATTAACAAGACATCTTTTTATATTTTTCTGGAATTAATTTCTTATTAGAGTTCTCTTTGCAATTCCTTTTCTTCATAAGTGTGGCATATGAGGTTTTAACTGTTCTGTTCCAGTTTTTTCTTCTTCAGTCAGTGGTAACAGTTCCACATCTGTTTGCTTTTGTAGTTCTTCTATCATGGTCATAGTCTTATTCAGAGTAGTGTAAATGCGGCTCTTGGTCTCCTTCTGTTCAATAGCAATATGTTTAAATTGTGCACACAAAATTTGGTATCAAGACTTTATTGCTGACAATTCCTTTAAGAGCATTACTGGATTTTTCTCTCCTGCTGAATCATGATGATTAGACGTGATTTCATATTTCAGCCTGTACTGAATATAATCCAGAACAGAGTCAACTTTCTGGAATTATCAGTTCCAGCTTATCGACCTCCGCCTGCATGTTGAATAATTTCCTCAGACCTCCTAGATGGAGTCTTTCTGTATAACAGTCCTTCCCTTTTATGATCCTTGGTTTATTACTCTTCTTAAATGTTACATCTTTTAAAACACAGGTGTTTATAGTATATCTAATAGTTCTAGCAGGAAGCATATTTTTTATCTTCCTTTCTCAAGAGTAAGGTAGAGGCCACTTGGGCTATGTAATGAGTTCAAGGCCAGCCTGTACTATAAAGTGAGCCCTTGTCTCAAGCCCCTCATCCCCAATAAAGCTAAGTAGCTTCTAATTTTAGTATTTTCCTACTTCATTTTTGTATTTTGGAGTTAGAAGCACATAAATTTGAAAATAGCTGCAATTGATCTATGTTTGTCAGTGTAGATGTATAACAAATGTGCAATTACATATAGTTTAAAATATGAATAGCCAAATATTCTGCTTCTTACTTACAGATATTATCCTTGATTGCTAACAAATCAAATCCTTAATTTTATGACTGAATTGTAATTAATAGTGTAGTCTGAAACTTAAACTATTGCTCAAAACAGATAAATATGTTTTTGACTCATATAGTATATAGGATGATAGTAAATCATTTCTTTGCATTAATTTATTTATTGTGGTGCTGAAATTTGAGTCCCAGACCTTGTGTATGTGAAGCAGTCTTGCTACTACTAAGCTACGTGCACCGCCCTTTAGTTTTTGTTAATTACCAATGGAAGGGTAGAATAGATTCTAGTATTACAAAATCTACTGTGAAAGATACTTGATTATATGCTCTTTTTGCTACTGATTTTATGTCTGTGTCCTCTCTCTTAATAACATTTACCTATAAAAGCAGTTCTTGGTTAAAGTGCATTTAATACTGCTTAGATGGCAAGTTTCATGTATGCATATAATATGAGAAAATTAAAAGTAGTATTAAGATTTTTCATTCTGTCTTTCTTCCCTTTAAACTTGATTTTGTTTGTCTAAGTTCAGTCAAGACATAGAATCCACACAGTAAGTTGAACAGGGTAAAATTTGAATAAAGATTTACTGATCTCTGACAGAAGACTGATTATAAATAAGACAATATAGGACAGAGATGTACAGGGGCCCTTCTCCAAGTCTAAGGTTAGACTTCTTTTGGAAAAGTTTAGTTCAACCCATCAAATTAGAGGTCACTATCTTGTCCAGGCTGAAGTCGAGTCTGTCAGCAGTGAGTGTGGTATACAGACGATGGGGGGGGTCTATATGGAAAGTTGCAGACTGAGAAGCCCTTTTGGGCCTCCAGTATAGCATCTAGACAGGAAGCCTTTGGAGTACTAGATTCTGTGTTAAAAGGGCACATTATTGTTAGGCAGGGCCAAGGTTGCAAGGGTGTGGCTGGGCTGACATTCCACATAATGTCCTTTTCCCAGTGCCACTGATTGACCTTGCAGCATATAAAACTGCACAAGAGCCAGAATCTCCTTTCAACACTGTGTTGTGAAATCTTACTGTGGTTACGACTGCTTTGAAGGATTTGTGTCCATATAGCATTGTATTTATTGAAGAGTGAACATAAAGCTGAGTGTCATTACATTAATAACTGCCACAGTGTTGCTCTTTTTTCACTCACCATTTTGCAATTATAGGTTTGTGAAAATTTACTGGGCCAGGGAGATGGCTCAGTGGAATAAGCACTTCCCTGGCAAGCACAAGAGCCTTAATTCAGTCCCTGGTTCCACCAAAAAAAAAAAGCTATCAATTATCAGGACTGGCCAGATAGCTCAGCAGATTTAAATCCCTGTTTAGGCAGATGAAGGGACAGGGTTCAATCCCTGGCCTGCTGTGCTGCCCCCACACCCAGAGTGCACTGAGACAGCAAATGAGACTGGGTGTGGTGGTGTTCCTGTAATCCCAGCACTTGGGAGGCTGAAACCAGAAGGATCAGTAGGAGTCTGAGCTGTGTAGTGAGACCCTATAGATCCTTTACTAAATACATTTTAAAAAAATCAGTTATCTTTCTGAATGTTTTATTTTTCATGATTGTTTTCCTTTTTTAAAAATACTATTGACTTTTTGGCTCAGAATAATTTTTGGGAGAGCTGTTCTGTGTTGTGTTGTAGTATTGTTAGCAGCATTCCTGGCCTGAGTCCACTAAGTCCTAGTCACAGTCTAGGACTTGGCAACCAAAAATCTCTAGGTATCACCATAGTTTTCCAGGGAAGCAAAAGTCTTCCCTGGTTGAGAACTATTGCTTTATCCTATGTTACTTTTCTATTAGAATTATGTAGGGCTGAAATATAATTATATTAGATGAACCCATTTAATAGGTCATTGAAGATTTCCACAAAACAGTATTAATCTTATGTCAGGTTATATACATATTTTTTTGTGTGTATTTGTGTAAAAGACAAGGAAGAACTAATATAAAGTCAATGGAAATATGCTTTTTAAAGTTTACTTAAAAATGCTAGGAAAAAAATGTCATAAGTAGATTGTAAGTGAAAGAACTAGTATAAATCATAAAACAAAAATTAAACAATATTCAGAAAATTAAAAATTAATTCAAAAATAAAATATTTCTTATTTTACTTTTTATTATTATTTTTGAAGACTACAAAATAGAGATAGAAGAAAACAGCATTATACATGATACAAGATTTCACTAAACAAAGTAAAAGGAACCCAACAATGGTTGCTGTATTACATGATGCTGTGTACAAATTAGTTTTTCAGATTAGCAGATATAAATGTATAAGTTTTGTTTTGAAAAAAGAAACTGAGAAGTTATAAGAAATGCAAGAGGAAAAAAATTAGTAAAAACAAACACTGGAAGCATTAATTCTTTTTTTATATTCATATAATTAGAATTCTCAAAGAGAGGAATAGGCGATAAATATTTAAAGATTTAAAATTTCTGAATTTAGTTCAACTTACAATACCACATTTCCAAGAAAAATGAACCTTTTGCACAAGAAATTTAAATAAAATCATACCAAGATACACAAAAATGAAATGGTCCAAAACTTATTATAAAGAGAAAAATGATTAAAGCATATACATGAAAATATTAGCTATGGAAGAACAAAATTAAATAGCATCTTACTCCAAAGTAGAAAGAGAAAGGACCAAGTGTTTAAGAAACTAGACTAATTAAAGGACTGAAAGAAAGAAAAAGATCTATCCTTTTCAAATTTTATACTTAACCAAACATACCATTGAAAACTAAAATATTTTGTAGTTATACAGACTTGAAATATTTTAATATCTCCAAATGTGGCATATTGGAAATAACAAAGAGCATAATTCAAAAGGCAAGAGAAGTTGTAGTATGCTACTGGATGAACAATAAACAGCTCTCAAAGTGATAGTTATGCAGGACTATATAAGATGTATTAGATGAATCCTTATTTAAAAGGTCATTGAAGATTTCTATGAAACAGTACCAATCTTATGTCGAATTATACATGTATTTTTTTCATATATATGTGTGTATATGTGTATAAAGGACAGGGAAGTAATATAAAGTCAACAGAAAACAGAAATACACTTTTTAAAGTTTCTAATACTAGGAGAAGATATCATACGATGTCTTTTAGAGAAATTGTAATTCAAAGATATAGTATAAATTTTAAAACAAAAATTAAGATTCAGCAATATTCAGAAAATTAAATACTAATTAATTGAAAATTAAATGTTTCAAAACAATTGAACTAAAAAAGTTTTCATGATAGTAAAGAAGTACTAAGAATAAAACATAAGATAAATACTAGAATGACAAATAAATGACCATCACTTCTGACAGATTGAGGATAGGATATCGCACAAAGTTCTAGTGTGTTTTGGACATGGATAATGGTCATGACACTTACTGGTGGCCAGGTGTCACTCATGGGACTAAGATACAGCTATTTCCTTGAAATCCACCCATATGGATTCATGACCCATAAGGTGCAAGAGAAGTCCATTTGTAGAGTGTGCTGATAGAAATATTTTGCTCCTGTACACAAAAGAATAACTGAAAGACTACTATTATATACCTCTTATTCTCCTGTGTTTGTTTGCCTTATTTGATGGGTTCTTCTCATTCTCGTTCATGGGGTTGTGATCATTTTGCTCCCACTAGAACATCATTTATTAGTCTGTGTAGGCTTGGCTTTGTCATCATGAAATTCTTTAGTTGTTCTTTGTCATGGAAATATTTTACTTCCCCATTATACTTGATAGAGAGTTGTGCAGGATATATCAGTCTGGGTTGGAATTTGTTTTCTTGTAAGACTTGAAGTACTTTACTCCATGCTCTTCTTGCCTTGATGGTTTGTGAAGAGAAATCTGCTGTTATTCTGGTGGGTTTTCCTTTAAATGTGATCTGTTTCTTTTCTCTAGGGGCTTTTAGTATACTGTTCCTGTGCTGGATTTCTGGGATGTTGATTATTATATGTGTGGGTGTGGTTTTAATTGGGTTGATGTTATTTGGAGTTTTAACTCTTTGCTATTAAGATACAGTTTTTTTCAATTGATGAAAGTGTATTTATTTATTAATTAAATTGATTAGTTTTTTTTTTTTTTAACATTTCAGGATACTATGCCAACATACAAAAACTAGTAGTATTTTAATTAGCAAAGAACAATCCATCTTTCATGTGACGCATAAGGCAACGAGTTAGGTCACTAGGCTTCTCATTTTCATCATGTAGGCAGCTCTACCACCAAAAATAGTCGCTGTACCTAAAACCCAAAGGAATTTCTATAAGATGTGTGGCAAGCATCAGGCTCACAAAGTGACCCAATATAAGAAGGGTAAGGATTCCCTGTATGCCCAAGGAAAGAGGTGCTACAGTCGGAAGCAGAGTGGCCATGGTGGGCAAACAAAACCCATCTTCCAGAAGAAAGCTAAAACAACAAAGATGACTGTGCTGAGGCTTGAGTGTGTGGAGCCCAACTGCAGACCAAAGAGAATGCTGACCATTAAGAGATACAAGCACTTTCAACTGGGAGGAGACAAGAAGAGAAAGGGCCAATTGATCCAGCTCTAACCTGGTGCTTCACTTTAAGAAAATTTGTTAAAGCTGTAGAAAGATTAGCTGCAGGAAAATGAATGCAGTAGTAACCACACACACACACACACACACACACACACACACACACACACACACACACAACCAATTAAAAAATTCATAAGGCAGTCTCACTTAATGCAAAAGTTTAAAAACTACCTAAGACTAAATTTAACCAAGGAAAGATTTGTACACAAACAACTATTAAACATTAATGAAAGAAATTGAAGAAGGCACAAGTAAATGGAACCATACACTGTGTTCAGTTGGAAGATCTGATATTGGTAAAAATATCCATACTACTCAAAGTAGTATAGGAATTCAGCACAATCCCTGTTAAAATCCCAATAATAATCTGTTATAGAAATAGAATTTTTAGGGGAGGGTCTACAGGGTGTTCAGGGTCTCATTACTAGATCGACTCCTAGTGATCCGTCAGTTTACAGCCTCCCAAAAGCTGGGAGTACAGATGGGTGCCACCATGCCCAGTCTTAATTCCTGTCTCAGTGTGCCCTGGGGGCAGGCCAGCAGCGCAGACCTGGAGATTGAACCCCTGACCCCTGTGCCTGCTTGCAGGTGCTTTATTCCACTGAGCTATTTGGCCGGCCCTGAAAAAAGCTTTTAAAATTTGTGTGGAATTGTAAAAGATTCTGAGTAGCCAAAAACATTCTGAGAGAGGAAAACAAAATTAGATGCAACACATGTCCTGATTTAAAATTGTTTTGCAGAAATATAATAATTAGTCTGGGGATTGAGCTTAGCAGTAGAACACTTGCCTAGCAAGCTGGAAACCCTGGGTTAGGCCCTTGGTGAAAAACAAAAAATAAACCTTACCTATAAAACAATCACAGGGCTGAAATATTATCTAAATATCTAAAAAGTCCTCAAAGGGAAGTTAAAGCAAACTTGAGAATGAGAAAAGAAACCTATGAGGTACAGTGAAAGCTCTAAGATGGAAGTTAGGTATAGCTCAGAGGCACAAGTGTCTGCCTGGGAAGCACAAGGTCCTGAGTTCACTTTCCAGTACCAAAAAAAGCCCCAAAACAGAATAATTACAGCTAACTAATCCCCCCCCATCCCCAAAATAAACAGACAGACAAAACACAGTAATTGAATCAGGAAAAAAAAAATACTAAGAATGTTTGAAATAGCATGGTACTGGCATAAAAGCAGGTGCATCCCATTAGCTGGTGTTCCATTTCCTTGATAAAACACCTGAGACTCACCGCTAAAAACAGACTCTTAATTAGGCTCACAGTTAAGAAAGGAGTCCATGGTCAGCTGGTTCCAGGGCAGAAACCTCATGGCAGCAGGGCCTGGAAACCAGGAAGCAAAGCAGAGGAACAGTGCCACAGTAGGATGCCTGAGGGCCCACACATAGAACCCAAGAGTGGACCTTCATGCCAGGCCCAGACATCCCCAGTATCCTGCTTTATTAGTCTGCCAGGCATTTCTTAATCCAGTGAAGCTGAGATAACAGTCTGCCCTTTGTCAAATTCACACCCAAATACATTGTAAGATACAGTTTTGAAAGTCATGGACTTTGAATTTGATGACTTAGATTTTTTGAAAGTCGTGGACTTTGAATTTGATGACTTAGATTTGTAGTCTTGATTCTTAATAATATGTAACAACTTTGGCTGAATCTTGTAAAATTCCCTGTTCTGTCAGTTCTAATGTAGTATGTGTAGCCTCCCAGGTTGGAGTTGAGAACCGGATTAGGAAAGGCCCAAAGCCTGTTATGGTTTAAAACAGTACTGGTCTTAAGTAAAAGCATCTCAGCTGGGCATGTGACATATGACTGCAATCCCAGAACTGTCAGGCTAAAGCAAGGGGGCCATGAGTTAGTGAGACCTTTCTCCAAACAACATAAAATAAAAATAAGAATAAAAACAGTTTTGTTTTCTGTATAGTTATGGAAGCCTAAGCAATATCTTTAGGCTGCCAGTAAAATGGATTGAGCTAAGTGTACTAGAGTATGTGCTCTAGCACCAAGCTGAATGGAAACTGAATCTAGTTATCTGTTTTGTAGAAATTTGATTGTATAAAAATTTCTGAGCATGAAACTTTTTTTGTAAGTTAAGATTCTCAGGTAAAAAGTTGCTTAAAAAGCAATGTATTGAATCAGAAACAATGTTTATAATCGCATATCAAATAAGGTACTTGTATTCAGAATATATAAAGAACTGCAATTCAGGAAGACTTAAAATATTTGAGACACATTTTTCAAAATATGTAAATGGCCAGTGAACTCAATTAGTGACTAGGGAATTGTAAACCAAAGCCATATTGAGCCAGGTACCTCTCTGCACACAGAGTCCAGAGTTCAACCCCCAGTACCCAAAAAATCCTATATTGAAATACTCCTTCTGACTTACCAGGATCACTATAATCAGAATGACAGAAAGCAACAATTGGTAAGGTTGTGAACAAACTGGAACCCTCAGGCATTGCTGGTAGGACTGTACAGTTGCCTTGGAAAATATGGTGGCAGATCTTATATCACAGTTACCTAGTTAAACAGAATTGTATATGATCCAGCCGTTTCATTCCCAAATTGGTACTTGAGACTTGAAAATGTTCAATAAAAATTTGTGCAATGATGAGTAACATTTTTCTATTTTTTTAGTAACATAATTTCTAAAAGCCAAAAATATAAATAATTCGTGTTCATCAGCTGATTGCTAAAATCTGTTAACTCCTTAAGTAGAATTCTTATTTAGGCATAAAAACAAAAGAAGTTCTAATATATATTTCAACAAGGATGAAGTTTCAAACCATTATACTAAGTTTGTGTATGGAGGAAGAACCCAAATGCAAAAGACCACATATTATGTGATTTCATGTATATATAATGTACTGAACGGTGAACATATTTAATTTTTTGTATTTGGTACAGGGTCTACAGGGTCTCACTGCATAGATCCTACTTGTAGTGGTCCTCCTGTTTTCAACCTCTCATGGTGGGCGGTATAGCTCAGTGGACTATGCACTTGCTTAGATAAGCACAGGGACCCGGGTTCAGTCCCTGGTTCCGCACATGCTGCGCCAGCCCCGCCTTTGGGTGCGCTGAGCCAGTGATGCAGTCCAGGCGTGGTGGTTGTGCGCCTGTAATCTCAGCACTAGGGAGGCAAAAAAAGCAGGAGGATCACTATGAATGTGGGCTGCATAATGAGACCCTGCACCAAAAAACAAAAACAAAAACTCTAAAGAAAACCAAAAGCCCTGTTTTCAGCCTTCCATTCACTGGAATTACAGGCCATTCCCTGGGATTACAGGTGTATGCCCTCTCAGCACGCCCTGGGGCAGATTGAACCTGGGCTGCTGTGCTCTGCCTAAACAGGTGCTTTAGTCTGCTGAGCTATCTATCTGGCTGGCCCTGAGAACATATTTAAACATCCTGAATTGTAGACTTTTAAGAAGATAACATTTGTGATATGTACATTATGTCTGTGTATGTTTTTGCCAGTCAGACTCTGTGCCACTGAGCTATATCACTGGCCCTTCATGTTAATAAAAGAAAAAGAACCTGAAAATTTTTAAAAATGAATCTGAGATTAAGTTGCATTTGACAGTTTTCAAGTGCCAATTCTATGTTTCTGTTAATACTTTTCTACTTTTATCTTTAGTGTTTAATGTTTCCAGTGTTCAGAATGTTTACTTTGTTTATACAAGTTCTGGCAAACATTCAGGTTACTTAATAGTTAACTGTAGGAGGAAGGTGGAGAGAGTCAAGATATATATTCCTGCCTGCTGTTTTTGCCTTGAGTTATCATAACACAAGTAGTCATACATCTATTTAGGATTTTTCTTATAAGAAAAAATTACCTACTTGAATAGATGAGAGGAAAAAACAATGTAGAAAAGTTACTTTTATATCTTGCCATATGATGAATTATGGAGAGATAAGACTAAGAAAAAAAATGCAAGCGTGAATACTCCTAGCTGCTTAGGAGGCTGAGGCAGGAGAATTGTGAGTTTAAGGCCACCAGGACAATTTTTTGAGATTCAGTCTCAAAACAGGAAAGTGGACTAACCAAAGATGTAGTTCAGTAGTAGAATGTTTGTCTAACATGCATGAGGCCCTGGGTTGAACCCCTGCTGCCCCCCCTAACACACACCTTAAGAAAAAGTACTGTATAGATGATGCCTTTTCAGCACCACCTAGTAAACTTTCATGTCTTATTATAATGTTCCTTTTAATAACAAGTAATTTATTTATGTCATTTCAGACAGATTTGACCAGTTTTGGACCATCAATCGGAAACTCATGGAATATCCTGCAGAAGAAAATGGATTTCGTTATATCCCTTTTAGAATATATCAGGTAGGAAATAATGTTTTAAAAAATACCCATTTGTGAAAGCTTCAGACATCTTACTTGTTGAAGCATTCTAGTTTCAAACTCTTTAAATTTGTATCATAAACAGTCCTTAGGATTTCTCAGATCTGTAGCTTTTGGTGGCAGTCAAAGCAGAGATTTCATTGAAATGCTTAACTCATATACAGTTCCTGCTCATTATTCGTAGCTTCTGTATGTGCAAATTCACTTACATACCACAATTATTTGCAATCTGTAAGTTAGTATTTGAAGTACTTTTGTATCTTCCATAGATGTGCAAAGTGGTAAAAAAATTTGATTTGCCTGACGTACACATTCCCTGCTGAAACTGAATAAAGTAACATTTTGCCTTTGCTTCATTTCACATACTATAAACACACATCTGTTTTTTAATCTGTTGAGTGTCATGTGTTATTTTTTATTTTTGTGTTTTTTCTGCCAGTGTAGTTTGCTTTTCAAAATAGACCCCAGGGCATGATGCTGTTTTTAAACATAAATATGCATAAAGTAAGATCACTTCATGTTGTGAGAAAGTGCTCAGCATGTGAATTTTTCTTAACATTGAAATCATTTATGATTCATTAATCTTATTTTCCTGTAAATGAATTCCATAGAAACATACTGTAAGGCATTCCCATGCCTACCAAGGTATCTTATGTGTGGTTTAGTTGAATAAAGTAGACCACAGACTTGGAAGACATTTCCAAAGGAAGGTTTCCAAAATTCTTTTGAGGCTTGTATCTCCCAGCATTTATGTGTATTACTCAGTTCTGGCATTGTATATTTAATGCTACTATAGTTTTATTGTTGACACTTTAAGCTCCTGAAGGGAAAGTTTATTATATTATTATCTAATGATGAGATTCCTGTCAGCATAATAGTGGACATTTTAGAGGTGAGGTCTTCCCTTTGGATTTATCATTTGTTCTACTTGAAAATTGTCAGTATCTGTCTCTTACTATGGCATCATAATACAGGAAGACTCTTGGGAAAGGGAGTTTTATAAGGACAGAATACCCAAGAAAATGTATGTACATGGACAAAATGGTTTCTGTAAAATTCTATAATTAGATAGAAGGAGGGGGAAAGGTAGAAAAAAAATCTCAGTTTGCTTGACAAAGCATGGCTGCCAAATGGGAATTCTCTTAGAGCAGAACTTCCTGACCAATCTTTATTGTGTCAGGGTAGTGGGTATTTTCTTCTTAAAAAGAAGGAGCTTGAGGACTTCACTGACTCTCATTTGAACTATACAGCTTTTTCTGTTTCTCTACCCTTTCCATTTTGGTTCTTCTTTATTGAATTTCAGCAAAATTCCAGAACTGTAATATGTAAGTGAATGTAAAAATTTAAAGAGTTCTAATTTTTACCAATTTATTATTCCCTGATTTGAATTTCTATTTACCCATGAACAAAGATAGGGCCTTGCTCTCCTTTTTTCTGGTTATGTAACCTAAAGGGATTTCTTTTGCTAACTTTTGGTTAGTTTGTATGGTTGTAATAGTCTTATTAAAAGCAACATTTTGATTAGTAAGCACCCTTTATTTTTAAAATATAACTATATATAAGTAACTACTGAGGCCTTAAATTAGTAAGATTTAAAGAAAAATTTAAAAATCTGTATTTATTAATATATTATTAAAAATAAAGAACAAGGGATAAAAAGACAAATAGAGATTTTTTTTACTAAAATATTTATTTTATTCTGCAGAATCCTACTAGAATTCCTGTATAGCAAGAAGGGAACAAGGAGCTCTGAGCATGTTTGATTAAGGCCTATTTTATCATGTTGATGCCTAAAACTCTTCTAGGAAGTAGGACCCATTATTTGGTTTAATACATGAATAAAGTGAAGGTTTATTGTTGTTCAGAATTACAGAAGTGGAGAATTATAGTTCTGAATTATGAACAGTATATATTTTTTGTTTATAAACTTCAAATTTTTCAGAGTACATTTATCACAAAAAATCAAAATATTTTTATCAAATACATAAATTGATAGGAACCTAGAAAATCTGTAACTGGTAAAGGTATTTAAAGATTAACTTTTGTAAAAGTTGTTGGAAAACTCTTTCTGACCTGAAATATATTTATCATGGGTTCAAAATGACTATAATCAAGTAACAGGATGTTAATGGTAAATGTTAAATTCATCCAGAGATGTTACAGACCATGTTTCTCTCATTTACATAACAGTTTGGTTTGGTGTATGACTTTCAGATTTGAGTTCCAGAAATCCAGGTGCTTCAGTAATAGCCAGTATTCTACAAATGAAATTAATGACAGAAAGTGCTTCGTAAATCAGCCAAAATTTTATTTAGAATAGTACATGTAAGTAGATGGTAACTAATAAGGACATTTTACCAAAAAGATTTGTAAAATAACCATGGAATGCTTTTAAAAGTTTTCATGCTTGCATATTTTCAGTACATAGTGGTTACCTTCATTGTAGCAAGTCGGTATGTGCACATAACACATCTAAATTTCTTTTAGCCTTCCTTCTCTGTACTTCCATCTCCTGGTCTCCTTTTGCAAAAAGAGTTGTCTGCCTGTTTCCTATTATCTTTTATTTTGCCCTTTATTTGTGGTTTGGATTTCTTATGTAAGAGAAACCATGTGATATTTTAGTTTGTATGTCTGATTGACCATGAAGTCTTTAGGCATTGCTATTTATGTTACAGAATGAAAATAAGGCTTATCGCTTTTGTTTTTCAAGAAACAATTGTCGTGGGAATATACTGTACTTTGGGTAAGAAGATTTATCTTGTTCATTTCTTTGATAAGAGTTCATTTACTCACAATTATTTGCATGCTGTATCCAGTGCTATGCACAGGAAGTTCATAGGGTGATTAATATTGTACATCAGTTAGAGAAAACTTATTGTCAGAAGGTTAAAAATAGCTAAGCATCTGACTATACAAAATAAATATAAAACTATAGCACTAATTTCTGTGAAGAAAGAGATATATAGTGCAGTAGAAGTATAATGTTCCTAGGTGAAGCTTGTTGTGGTTTGGGGGGGACAAGAAAGCTGTCTTGCTTGTTACATCATAGTACCTGATAGATGATGGGTGGACATCTGAGGAGGCATAACGTCAAGAAGATCATTGAGATGCAGAGGACTCTTGAGTCTTAGGACTTCCTATTTATATTGAGCAATTAGAGTTGAGGGGAATAAGGCTTGAAAGATTAGAGTCAGACCTTACTAAGGAAAGTTTTTATTTCTTTATCCTATGAAGAGTGAGAAATTCTAAATAATTTTAACATCCATATTTAGTCAACAAAGATCATTTAATCATCTACTTTATCCTACATGTTGTTTTTGAGTTGGTAAATAAATTCACATAATTTTAGGAACAATTTAATGATGGTTAGGTTAAGCAGAAACACAAAGCTGGTAAACTGTGCTTGTTTTCTAATGTCTTCTTAATTATATATTAGTAAAATAAACTGGGATTAGAACTTAGTTTTATTATCTTTCATAATCACCAGAACTGTGTTCTTTCCCATTTATTATTCCAGTGAAAAACTGCTTATTTTAATTTGGAGACTTAATAGCCATTTTTACTAAGCCAATCTACTTTGTATTATAATTGCTTAACAATATTTAAAAAATTTTAATATGTAGGGATTTTGGAAGAAAAAGCATATTTTTAAAAATGGAAAGTAGGGTGTCAGGAGTTAATTTAGTGCTTCCTAAACTGAAGGAGCCAAATCTTAGACTTGTTTTCAAAACTGTTAATTTATTAATATTGTGAGAGTAGAAATTTGTGGCAAATTATGGTGACATTAGGACTCTTCCAGAATTATAAGTGTTAGCGAGCCATATAATTTTGTTCTGTTGTTTTCCATTTGAGGGGGGACTTATTGTTTAATAAAGTGAGTATTATTGCTTTCGCTATAATTTTTTCACTTCAAAAGGATACACCATGTAACATATATTTTGACTGCACAAAGATACTTACTTTTAGTGGGATGGAATAAAAATATTGTGTGTTCCACAGCTCACCACATGCTGCTTAATTTTTTTTTAATGGTATCTTTCATTTTTTCAAAAATGTATTTTAAAAATGTTAAATCTTGGTAGGATACACATAACATAGAATTTACCATCTTCATCATTTTTAAGTGTGAAGTCTGGTAGTGTTAAGTACACTACATAGTTGTAAATCTGTTCCCCAGAGATTTTCTTCCTCAGAATTGAAAGAAAGTCTATATCCTTTAGGCAGCTAGTTTTTCTCAGTTTATGTTAGGTAAAGTGAATCATTCACTGTCTTTTACTTTTTTTTGAGACAGCCTCACTGTGTATTATGCGTAGCCTTCTGAATGTTACACTGTGGTTTTTGTGACTTATTTCTCAAGGTTCACCCAGGCAGTATCAACAAAATGTCCTTCTTCCTTAAAGCTTTTTATACTGTTCACCCATTCATACATTAGCTGAGTATGGTGCCACTTGCCTGTAGTGCAGTTTGGGTGGCTTAGTGAGATCCTGTCTCAAAGAAAAAAGGAGGGTAGGTGGTATGTATTTCCATAGAAAGGACCTACATTCATTTTCCAATACTATCCCCTGCCACCACCACCCCCCCACATAAATTCTTAATGAGTTAGCAGAGTTCCAAGACCAGAGAATAAACACTTTCAGCTTTGCAGACCAGATGGTTCTGAGGCAACTGTGTGACTTTGTGGTGTGGAAACATCCGTAGAAAGTTTGCTCACGATGGGTATGGCCATGTTCCAGTGTAACTGTATTTACATAGACAGGTGGATGGCACAGTTTAACTTGTTCACTCCTAAAATTAAACTGTCCTTTTTCCATTGCTAAACAGTCTACCTCTGATTTAAAGTGGTTTTATTCATCGAATCTATTTCTAGATGCTTTGTTCTACTTTTAGTGTATTTGTAATCCTAGTGTTTTTGTCTTTTTTGTGTGTTTTCATATGTGTTGGAGCAGATCATTCCCCTTTCTGTACATTTCTGATTATTTTCACTCATTTTTCTGTGTGTCTTTTAAAATTGTTTTATGCAGTGTCTCATAGTGTGCTGTTTAATAATATAAGCAGAAATATATTAAATTCCAGTTTTCATTTTCTATAGTTTGTCTTAGATTATGTTTTCTCAGGCAAGATAATCTCTTACGTAGATTTTCTTTGGATTTTAAGATTTTCTTCAAATAGGCACAGTGCTTTACTTCCAACTTATTTTTTAGATGTTTCATAGGTTTTAAAGTTCAGTTTTAATTTTGTGTTTTCATGGCATCAGTGAAACAAACAATAATGCTCTTTTTAACCAATCATTTTTTTCTTATTTTATTGCACTTGCTAGCATTGCATGCCAAAATACTTAATGATGCTCCTTGTAGATATTTCTGTTTTGTTTCTTGTGTTAAACTGATTTAGTTTGAACATTTTGTCATTGATTATTATAGTATGTCTTTATTAATGAGAAATAGATGCTAGAATATTTCATGAGAAATGTATACTAAATCATTGGCTACTTTAGGTTGCTATTGCTGTTGTCCTTTTACATTTGACACTTCAATGTTTTCATTCCATAATGTTGACTATCACTTTTTGGAAGCTCATGATCATGTTGTTTAAAAACCCATTTATTTACCAAGATATCATTCCTTTACTGTTTTTTCTCACCATGAGATGTAACCTTTAGAATACTTCCCTTTCCTCCACTGTTTTGTTCTTCCACTCTGCAGAGGAAAATGGAAAAATGAAGCACTCTTCACTCCCTAAGGCTAATTTTGTTTAAGTAGTTTAGCATCTTCAGTTTTAGGTTAATTCTACACTTTTCCTTTGTAGATTTTATCTCTATTTCCAGCATGCTTTATTTAACCTATATTTCCTGAGATAGTCAGTCAGCCTTCATTCAAGGTATCTATTCTTGACAGGGTTTTTGATAGAGGTCTCTGTCTGCCCTTATCTTCTGCTTCTTTGTCAAAAACAACAACAACAACAACAACAACAAATAATAATTCAGCTACTTAATTATGTGCCACAGGGCACACCATAGATGTTTTAGTTCTCCATATGCAGGCCCTGCCCTAATTCAGCAACCTGCACCAACATTATTGGTGGGCTGAGGCTATAAACTAGTACAACCATAATGGGAATCAATATGGAGAGTTCTCAGAAAACTATAATGGAAATTCTGTTTGACCAAGTCGTTCTCCTTCTAGATTTCTTCCCCAAAGAGTTAAAGACATCATATTAAAGTGATACATGCATATTAATGTTTATAGCAGGTTGATTCATAGCTAACTCTTGGAAACTGTCTATATGTTTGCTTATCGCAGATGAATGAATAAAAAAAAATACACCATGGAATACTACACTGCTGTGAAGATAGATAAACTTGTAGCATTAGTAAATTAAGTAAATTTTGCACCTTGAGACCATAATATTAAGTGAAATAAATCAGACACACAAGCTTAATTAAGTAACATATGGGTTCTCACGTGCCCCCAACCCATAACACCATTAGAAGTTTATTTTGGGGGACTAGGGATATACCTCAGTAGCAGAGTGCCTGCTTGGCAAGTGCAAGGTACTGAGTTCCATTCTCAGTACCCAAATTAAGTGAAATGATATTTCTTCATTCTCTGAACTTTTAACATTTAATTCAACTGTGCTATGGCAAATTTAGCATGGAATATTATAGCCAGAGAAGCTAGGAATCATCTAATGTTAACTCCCCAATTTATGAAATAAGACAATTTGGCACAAAATTGACTTAGGCAAATTTAGTTTACTATTTGATGATATATCTGCACTTAGGTATTGGGTCATTAGCCTATTTCTTTTTCTAAAGCATTGTAATATAATAGAGACATAAACCATTCTCTGCTATTTCATCATGGTCCTATTGAAGTATATAGTCTCTGTATAATCAGTAACCTATGAATTCCCCAAGGACAGGGACTGTTTCATTTCTGTGTCCTTACAGATGACCTTCAGGCACTATTTCCTATTAGAATGAATGACTGAACAAATTAGCAAATAATAATTTGCCTTAGTGAGTGTTTTTTTCTGGGGGAGGGTGTTGTAGGGAACAAGGTCTTGCTATGTATCCCAGGTTGGCATGGGACATTCCACTCTCCTGCCTCAGCCTCCTGAATGATGGAACTAGAGGTATGCATTACCAGCCTGGCAGCATTAATATTCTAAGGTAAAATTTGAATCATACTCCTTAGAAGAGTATCTTTTAAAAGGGACAGGTATATTGAAGCCTGTAGGGGGCAGCCCAAGACAGCAAGTTTGAATGTTCTTCAATAAATATGTGTTAGATTTCTTTCTATGAGAATTCTGAAAAATAAAAGCAACTATTACTTGCGAACTCCTTTGCTGGGTATATCTTAATACGAGTGTGTTGCATGAGAATGGGAATATGTAATGCATATAATTCGCTGTTTAGTTTCTAGAGCATTGGGTGATAATAAAAGTTACTACTTTTTAAGTTTTATTGAGCTTGAAATGAGCTATATCTAGTGGTTTTAAAATAGTCTGCTGGCAAATATTATCTCTATAGATAGAAAAATGAAGATATGCAAAATTAATGGTATTAGTCCAGACTACTAAAATTGTCATTAGGGAAGTTAGTACTTTGTTAGTAATTAGTTGTAGTAAGTTAGGTTATTTTTCAATAGGTGAAAGATTAAAAACAGTGCTAATAATTAAAACAAACTATGGCTGAAAACAATAATAACACACTTTCATTTTGTGTTTTATTAAGTGCCAGACTATTTGCTTGCTTGGTCCTTACTGTTGTTCTCTGGGTTATGTTATATATATAGATGAAGTAATTGAGATGTGGATTGGTCATTGAAACTTGTCTTATTTACCTAGTAATTAGAATAGGACTGGATCCCAGGCAGTCTAGTCTGGTTCCAGAACCTGTTGTCTTCCATGTATTAAATAC
>PVKA01027428.1:0-30548 GCA_004027165.1 Ctenomys sociabilis
CAGCATCAAGCAGAACCCAGCAGCCTTTGAGGAGCAGAGCCCTGTGTAGCTGCACAGGTCACTGTCCCAGGAAGTCAGCCCTCTATTGAGCCTCCAGAGCAGCCAGTGTACAAGAGAAGTCAGTCCTCTTCTGAATACTCAAAGGGAAGATCCCACAACATGACCGCAGTGCTCGGGAGGCCAGAAGGAGAACGCATCATGCTGCACGCTGCCTGGAAGTCTCTCACCGCCCAAGTCCTCCCAGACTTCCAGAGAATACCATGGAGGGCAGACTGGGGTCTGTCTGCAGGGCTCATGGCCTCCAGGGGTACAAGCTTCAAAAGAATTGCTGGAATCAGGGCATAAAAAGACAGAGAAACCCAAGGAGCATAAATGTCTACTACATGACCAAGGATCTACAAACTGTGGTACAGGGTCTCAGGATAAATCCTGAGGGGATCTGACTGACCTGAATGAGATACAAAAGCTATAATTCTTGTTACATAGGTCTTGCTTTATCTTGCTCTTAACCATCCAGCAGAAAAGTATTAAACTGAAGTACAAGAAGAAAACCGTATTATTATGCTGAGCTTTAAAAGACTCAAGTCAACAACTTCTGACATTGTCAGTCATACGGAAAACCCAATACTATTATGGACTACTGGACTATTTGAGAATATTTTGCTGAACTCACACAACTACATTATTTAATTGACAAAACTAAACAAAAAAGGGGATACAAATGAATGACCATTTTGTATCTGTATATTCAAAATGGTTAAGATAGATATACAGCTACATTCTCTTAATTCAATGAATAGAGGATATGTTCTAATAGTGTTTGTAATAGAATATCATGTCTGTATCTTGTACAACAATTAACCACTAAGAAAACAATATGCAATGTATTAATTATTGAATCTGTCCTACTAATTTTATTTGAAAATGTCTCATTGCTATTTGTTTCTCAATAAAAATATGAAAAAAAGCAATAAAGGGGCAGGGGAGATAGCTCAGTGGCAGAGTGCCTGCTTGGCAAGCATGAGGTCCCAAGTTTGATTCCCAGTACAAAAAAAAAAAAGCACTAAGGAAACAAGTTAAGTGAGAGAGCAGATTCCCAGAAATAGTGGGGCATTCATATAAACATTACTGATAAGCATTTGTCAAATCTGGTGGAGCTGTTGGAAAACTTTAAGAAGAGTCTCATAGAAATCACAGAAAAGAAGAGAGATACAAAAAGGGGATTATAACCTTAAGCCAAGATCCTTATCTTCACCATGGACTGTGTAGTCAAAAGACTATCAACACTGACTGAGTACTCTAGAAGATGCTATGTCCCGCTGCTTCCTTTTCTGTCTCACTGTGCTGCTGACCCATATAGCTCATCCTTGCTGTTGAGCAGTGTGTGTGTGTGTGTGTGTGTGTGTGTGTGTGTGTGTGTATACAGTAAATGCTAATTTGCATGGCATGCTGGGCAAAATGGCACTGGGAAGGTGAATCTCCTGCGAAGGCAGTGCCTGCTGTTGTCCAAGGTGGGAGGTAGAGGATCTCTGCTCATCTTGGGTTGGCGCTGCATTCAGACACTTGCAGGGACCAGGACCAACTCCAGAAAGCTCCCTGGAATCCACAAGGAGCCTACCCTGCACTCAGAACACATTACTTTTGGAAGAGTACATGAATTACACAAATATTCCATCCTGCTCTCTCTGAAAATGTAGCATTTCCATGAAAATAGCGGCTCGGCATAACACAAGACTCATGTAATGCGATATTTCTCCAGGCCTCAGAAGCCAATGGCGGGAATTTAGTCCATTTGTACACACTGGGCTGGCTCCCACTTTCCCTACCCAGTTTAGGGCCTGGTAGCTCCTGACTGGCCCAACTTTCCAGACAGGCTGAGGAATAGAGTCAGGACCCACACACCCTCTGCTCCAAGGCTAGTCCCACTGCACACAGGACACACACATGTGACACATGCCCCTGGCATGGCTATTGAGTCTTTAGGACAATCCTGTCCCACCAAGAGCTGATTTCTCACCTCAGGACCTCAGAGGTGACCCTCCACCAGTCCAAACCACATGGGGGAAGAATGGGTACTTAGGGCCAAAGGCGGGGCGGTTCCCTCGCTGCCCTGTGTGCCCCAGGCTGTCAGCCCTGCCTGGACGTGGAATGCCAATGCTCCAGACTCACCAGCCCATCCTGAATGGTACCTTCTCTGGCTGTCTGCACCTCTTTCCTTTGTGGAGAGCCAACAGGTACCAGGATCTGGGTGAGGAGACAGTCTTACCTGAGGCCTCCATTTTCCCACCTGACCCACTCACAACAACTGCTCTTTCCTGAGTTCTCTCCTGCAAAGAACCTTCTGTCCTTTTTTCCAAGAAAATAAAGCTTTCTGTAGCCACTACATACACTCAGAACAACAGCTTCTCCTGGATGCCAGTTTGCTGGGCCCATTCTCTCACTTGTCACAGCACATAAAAGATGCTTTTGCCTGTGACTCATGGCCCACAGCAAGCTGGTCCACACTGAGGATGACAGCCATGTCCCCATGCTCATGATTTTCCCATGCCTAGCATGATATGTGACACACGACTACCAGAAAGGAGAGAAGAAGGGAAGAGAGAGTGCCTTATTCATTGTGCACTGCTGGAACACTGTACCTGAGGACCACAATATAAAGGAGGAGTTGTTCATTGGGCTCACACTTTCAGACCACAGTCCACTGGCACCATGGCAGAACAGGGTAGCAGAGGGGCTGGGCAGAAGAAACCTGCTTACTCTATGGCGGCCAGGAAGCAGAGAGAGAAGACCAGAGCCAGGGACAAGAAGACACCCTTCCAGGTCATCCCCAATATGAGCCTCTGCCAGCTGGGCCCCACCTTCCAGCAGCAGACTGGGCTTGAGTTCATCAATGGATGGGTTCCCTAATGAGTGCAGCATGCCTGTCACCTTCCACGTAAGTGAGAACTGGGGGGATGTAGGGGGAGACACTTGAAATCTAAACCAAAGCAGGGAGTGAGAGCAGAAAGGAACAAGTCAAGGAGGAGAAAGAAAGAAGATAAAGGAAGGAGAGAGCTCATAGCACTTTCACTGCACCCTCAGGAGACAGGCTTTGGACTCTATTTTATAGAAAAGGAAATTGAACTCCAGAGAAATTAAGCAATTTGCCCAAGATTTTCACCATGTAAGTTCAGTGAGTGGCAAAAATCAATATTTCAACATGCACTTATCTGATCCTCAAATCCATGCATTAGCTACCTCCTGCAGGTTCTCTTTCAGGGGGCTAAATCCGGGCCTCACCAATCAGAGGTGCATACTGACATTTGCGGGGGGATTGCAGGCATGAGACTGGATAGGAATCAAGGATCTCAGACAGTTCCTCCTAAAGACAGAAGCAGGCCAGAGAGAGGACTTGTGGCCCGTGACCATGCAGCGGGGAGACAGAAGGGGAAATTTGATCCTATTTTCTTAAGCAAGAACATTTCACTAATTGGAAATAGTGAAAGGAAATGACATGGGCAAGGGCTGTAAAGCAATGGTCTTGGTCTGTCTTCTGTTGCTCTATCAGAAGTCCACAGGCCACATGAATTATCAGCAAGAGAAGGTTTCGGGCCCAGGGCCTGGAGGACGAGGTGCCTGAGCTCACCAGGCCACATGCAGTGAGGAAGTCCTTGCTGCATCTCAGCACGCCAGAAGACACCATGTGGCAAGAGAGAAAAGGGGGCCAAACTGCCCCTTACGACGAACCCTCTCCCATGACGTGGCACAGTCCATCCACGAGGCAAAGCCTCTGCGCCTGCACCTCCGTCAGTGCATTGCCCCACCCCCAAAGCGTCATCCTTTCCTAACACTGTCTCCACCATGCTGAGCTTTCAACACGAGCCTGGGGACGAGCACCAGTGGCAGCAGCGGTACAGGGTACCTACAGCGGTCGGTACAGGGCGCATCCATCCGCGTGTGTTCTTTTAAGTGGGCGGAAGTTTAAAAGATTCAATCAAATATAAATGAACAAGTGTCAAAGATCTTAACAACTTATCCATGAGGAAATCAGCAGGATGATGAAGTGGATCCACGGAAATTTGACAAAGAAAGGTTATATGGTTCACCTGGAAAAGTGTTTTTAAAAGCAGAATATAGGGCTAAAGCTGTAGCTCGGTGGTAGCAGGTGTGAAAGTCTGTGTTCAATTCCCAGTGCTGCTTAGTACCAGAGCTGGCTGAAGTCCCACAGGGCATGAAGACCTCGCGTGGCACCGTCTGAATACCCTCTCTTCTCTACTGGTCACGTACAAATCTGCTGCAGGGCGCTCAGCCACTATTCCTCCAGTCCTCTGCTATTACAGGGTAGGCCTTAGTACTCCACACGGCACCAGAAGTTCTATCTCTCCACTTAACCGTCCAGTCTTCAGTAGTTTTTCTTCACCTGCTGGCAAATCGCCTTTCCTGCTTTACTTCCCACAGCTCTCTTGCTGGGTACTCATGCTTGGTCTCTCTAAGTGCTGGCCTGACCAGGCTTCCGAGTGGCCTCATTGGATGGGGTATAAGCAGCACTTCTATTCTTTACATTTTGGCCACCACATACCAGCAGTTCTCTCTTGCCTTGGTCAAAAGCCAAGACCCCACGCTCTTTCAGAGGTGTATAATAAGTCTAGTCCACTCTTCTATCAAAATGCCAGGCTGTCATCAGATTCAGTATATCTTTCCTCTGTCAGCTGATTTCTGCCTCAGGCTTGAAGCCCTGCAATGAGGGTAGGAAGGTGCCCTAATGGGCTTCTCTTTCATGTTTCCCTCCACCTCCTTCCTTCTGGACACACTAACATCTCTTTTGGGATGAGGCTTCTCCTTGAGGCCTCTCTTAAAAGGTCATTACTCACCCTCAGCAGGCTCACTCTCGTGTCAAGAGCCAGAATTCCCACATAGGGATGCTTGGAGACGTAAACACTCTGACCGCAGTGGCAGCTCTCCCCACAGGTATTATTTGTGGTTTTGATTTCTCCTGCTATCTTCCTTTTAACTAAGAGTGTTTCTGGGAGGACTTTTCGCAGAATGGGAGCTGAGATGTGGGAAGGGCGATGAGAAGAAAAAGAGGCGCCGTGTGGCTTTGTAGGGCCCCTCTTTCCTGCTTTGGTGGCTTCATGCCTAAGAAGAGATGTCTCATGCTTAACCTTCAGGTCCCACTCAAGATAAGAAAAATGAACTGGTAAAAACTTCTTGGTTAGAAAGAGTCACACAGTGATAAACATTCATTTCTGCTGTGGTGTTGCTAGGATATTAGAGAAAACACATGAAAACAAAACTTATCATTGTTCGCCACTAGCCAGTGGAGGTAAAGGAAGGGTATCTGGACACTTTTCAGACCTGGAATGAGCTGCCAGAAGCTCAGAAGGATGTGCTGGGTTGGAAGAACAAGAATATCCAGTTTAAGGTGGCAAAAAGCCAGCAAAGGAGACATCACCCAGGTGGAGAACTCCAGACTCGCGAGTCCAGGCAGTACTGGCGTGACTCAGCAGGCCGCGTCCACCACCCGGGTTTGCCTTAGCTGCGTTTGATTTCCCTCTTGGCACTGCGGGCCCAGCACAGTACCGGCCTGCTGGCGCATTTCCGATCAGACACAT
Organism: Ctenomys sociabilis; assembly: GCA_004027165.1. Lineage (NCBI taxonomy): Eukaryota > Metazoa > Chordata > Mammalia > Rodentia > Ctenomyidae > Ctenomys > Ctenomys sociabilis. Next base: position 5,592 of record PVKA01027428.1, read on the forward strand.
CGCTTATCAAAAGGATGAGTGTAGGTGGTCTTCAACATATAATGGCTAAATTTACCAATTTTTCAGCTGCATGGTGGCTGGGAAGCATACCTATCCAACCATTCTAGTTTTTCATTTTCCATCCAGTATTTAACAATTATACAAGATACCTTACCTGTGTAGTAAAACAAGCTTTGTGTTAGATGGCTTCACTCATCCACAGCTAATATAAGAGTTCTGAGCATGGGTAAGGTAGGAAGGCCACACCACGGTGCTCATGGGGTTAGTACATGCACACTTGCTTGTGCCACATCCAGCTTACAACACCTTTACTGGGTTGTCACCCCATCGTAAGCTGAGGAGTCTGTGCACACAAATAGAGGGGTTATATTTGAAACACACACCACACTTATCTTGCAGAAGTACACACGAACACCCTGCTTCTGTCTCCCACCGTCTTTAATCATGGATCTCTCTCCGCATGAGGCCACATGCTCAGTCTTATGATCCATTGAGAGCTTCTCTGAAAGGAGGCAGCTTTCTTGGCCCGCCCACCCGAGCATCACATACGAGGGCTCAGGAGCACTGTGGAAACTTGTGAGGGGGCAGGAGTATCAACAACCATCCCTCCTACAAAGAATTTGCTGTTTATTCTGGATGGTTCCATGCTGATGACTCAGCACCAGAAACACAGGAGATCCAGTGGCAAGCTGTGCCCGGAGACTGTGGTCCATGCAATCTCACTGAGAGTCCAGTGAATAGAAACTCAGTAGATCTGTTCCTTCCTGTGACTACCTCACCTCTCCTCACACTGAATTCATGACAAGTTACTGTCTGCAAGAGCGTGAAACAAAAGTGACATTTCTTTGATTTTTTTAGCCCAAGGTTACAAACACATTGGAAATAGTCACATCCTTTTGTGCACCAGCTGTCAAGTGATCGTACAGGGTGGATCACTCCCTGGGCCACCAGGCACCTTCCTGAGACTGCAGCTGGCAAGCCCCTGGATGTGACGGTGCACCCTGAGTCTGTCCTCAGGTTTCTCTCCCCGCTGGCACATGTCAGCTGCGGTTGGTCTCGCTGATTGTGTCAGGAAGCGGGGACAAAACAGCATGTTCATCTTATCTCCTGGTAGAAAAAATCAATTCAGTGCTTGTTGGAGAAACCTCATCTCTTATGAGACAGGGAGGGGAGCATTTCAGTTCATGTCTTTTTCTTTCCTCCACCAACACACATGCAGGGAGACGTCCCTGTGGGCTCCTTTAGCCAGCATTCCCTTCTGGTGCCTGCAGTCCACGGTGGGAGGAAGAAAGCATAGGAATCCACTGCTCTAGAGGAAGAAAGAGACAGGCTCTCTCTGGAGAGCCACGCCATTCTCTCAGGGTCACACACCCTTTCCAGATGCCAGCTGACCGCCGGCATGGTAGGACCGTGGGACTGATGGTGCTCAGCCAGGGCAAGAGCTCTTTTCCTAGTGGAGGTGAGGAATGCACGCACACGTTGCCTAGCAACATATGCAGATCCTGCAGAAGCCTGAAACACAGAAGTGATGAGGGGTTTTGTTGCATTTTGTTGTACTTTATGCATGCTACTGACCCTTAGTTCAGGGATGGTAGACCTTTTGACTTTCGATGATGCACACAGCCCGCTGTGGCACATGGATCATGGGTCTGCAGCTACTGCATTAGCTGCTAAAATGATTGAGCTACAGAATTCCAAGTTGTCAGGCCTTTCTTGAGAAATGTGAGCAGCAAAAGCAGATCCGGCAGCTTCCCCAGGATGGGCGACCTGAGGGGAAGTAAATTGTATCTCCATTGTTGAACTCAAGACCGCGATCCGATAATGCAGTTGCCACATTGTGAAGCACGTTCAGAAGCGCTAGCCCACTTCTCCAACCAAGAAACCAGGGTGGTTCAGTATTTTAACAGCCTGACTTTCTTGCTCATATTCTATTTTTGCAGCAGGTATTAAAATTACCACTGTTCTCTCTCATCCTGCTAGCATTCATTAAGTGCCAGCCAAGCCTCACCACGCTGCTGGGGATCCTGAGTTTCCAAAGCTGGTGCACTTGCCAGGTAGGCTGGCAGTGTTGTAGAGACAACACATAAACGCAGCAGCACAGGGGCTGGGGGCGAGATGAGGTGCAGGAAACTGTGGCTCCCGATGCCCAGTCAAGGTGAGATGGAAGGGCCGGAGTAAGAAAGCTTCTCCCTAGCCAAGCAGAGCGGAAAACTTGGAACATCAACACCAGCTCCTCTGAAACCTTCTCCGTGGCACAGGTAAGACTTCCAATATACAAATCCCAGAGCCAAGAGGTTAGAGCAGTATTGCCCAACTTGTATTACCTGCCCTCCACCCCCAGAGTGCACATAGGCTACAAACTCTCACCGGTCCAACATCACTCGTCCTAGTCTCCTTGGTGGTATTCTCACTGGAAAAGCTGGGCTTCCAAGAATTGTTCCAATACATTGCCCTGCGCCTTCAGTCCTTCGCCCAGTTCTTCTGGCAAAGATCACACTGCTGCAGCAGTGTCGGTCCTTCGGCCCCACACCCACATGTGGTCCTCAGCCTTCCTTGCAAGGGGTGCAGTCGTAAGTCACATGTCTTGTTTACATCACAGGTCTGATGGAGGGACTGTGAGTGAGGACTCACTGAGAGTGGAAAAGAGCCTTCCACCACTGAGGCCTTTGCAATCCGTGGTAGCAAACTTCCTACAGAGCCACATGGTTCTTCACCCCCTCTTCCCCAGCCCTTCACCATCGCTGGCCTGGTCCCAGAGTCACATGTCCCACCCCACCTCGAGGTTGTATCCAGTGAGTCTGTATCCTTCTAAGAATCTGCAGGGATACTTCCTTTATTTCTAGACTCAGTAAGATCACAAAAGTGAGGAAGGATTTTTTTCAGACAATGTCTCCATCATACCTGGCCTCCCACGTGACTCAAGGCACTGATGCAGTTAGAATGCATCTGGTTACAAGCACAAGGGAGCTCAGCCATCAGGGGCCAAAAACACAAGAGAATGCGTTGTGTATTCACAAGAAGTCTGGGTGGAAGTGGTCTCAGGTTTGGTTCATGGCCCCGTCCTGACATCAAGGCTTCAATCTGGTCTTTCTGCCTTGCTGACCTCAGCGTATGGGGAGATTTCCCACTTGGGCCACACAGTCTCATAAGAGCTCTAAGCAAGGCTGCCTTGCATAGTGATGCCTCAGGTCAGAGCACCTCACTTTCTTTTAACCAGGAAGGGAAAATTATTATCTGAAACCTCTTCCTTGCCTGTTATAGTTCACCGATGCATACATTTTGTTGGATCAAAGTGATTCGCATCTCCAAGCTTAGAGCAAATACTGGCACTCAGCAATTGCCATAATTAACTTAGATAAATTAGAACTGATGCCCTGGCACCTTGCCAACCCCTCTTCTTGAAAACTGAGATTCTATTAGCAAACTGAGGGGGAGAACAGCAGTTGGGAGCCAAACACTAGTGTTTGCTATAGTTGCTTTCTTAAGACATTTGCTAAAAGCAGCAGCATCTAATATTCAGTTCAGGGGTTTTGGTTCCACCACTTGGTGCAGTGCCTCTGTGGAAGGCAAGGGCAGTCACCAGTTCCTGCTGACCCCGTGGATAGGTTAAAATTCCCCTTACCTTTTAGGTACAATAAAAATAATATGCACAGCCGGGCGTGGTGGCACATGCCTGTAATCCCAGCACTCGGGAGGCTGAGGCAGGAGGATTGTTGTGAGTTCGAGACCAGCCTGAGCTACAGAGTGAGCTTAAGGTCAGCCTGAACTGCATAGCGAGACCCTGTCTCAAAAAAAAAAAAAAAAAAAAAAAAAAAAAAAAAAAAAAAAAAAAAAAAAAAAAAAAAAATAATAATAATAATATGCACATCATTATTGTTTTTAAAATTTGACAGTAACACAATATCAGTCTGAATTTTTTCAGTGAAAACATTTAGGGAAGCACTATTGCAATTCTAGCAGTATTATTTGGCTGGAGGATCCATGTACTTTTCATCCTACTATGGCGATAACCCTATGTGCCCTGCTGTGGCACAGTGTCCTTGTACCTGCGCTCACTAAATGCTGTGTACTTCAGCACATGTTGGCAGAGTCTCTGGGCTTTGCCTCTCTGGATGCCCCATGTGCATGAGTGCTCTCTGACTCCTCAAAGAAAAGTATGCTCAGGGCAGGTCGAGGGAGTCTTCAGAGAGGCGCTACGATCTCACTGTTCCAGAAAGAGCAATAAGAGCCCACTGCAGGAGGGGAAGAAGAGGCACCAGGCACAAAGCATGAGAGCGCGCCAGGCTGGGGCCATGAGCAGCCAGGACATGGGAGCCTCCAGCAGAGACCGAGGGCCATGGAGAGGCTGACGGGGGAAGGAGCACAGCCTCCGACGGGCTTCGCTATGCCGACCTAGGCTACGTGTGCTGCTACAAGGAAACACCTGAGACTAGGTGACCAAAGACCCAAAAGAACGCAGGCATCTAGCTGGAAGAGTAGCTAAACAGAAAGGGAAAACTAAAGAAATCAACATAGAAAAAATCATTTAATCACATCCTCCCTGTAAGAGACACACATCACCCGAAAAACAGTGTAAACACTAAAATTAAAGGATGGAAAGTGCTACTCCATGCAGGTAGAGCTTGAAAGAAAAAAGTAGTAGTTATCTTATTTTCAGATACAGCAGACTTCAAGACAAAACTGATCAAAAGAGACAGAGATGATAAATATGTTCCACTAAAGGAACAATTCTATACAAAGATATAATAAATGTAGAAGTATATGCTGAAACCCCTAACGTCATGCAGCAAAAGTCACTGCCCATAAATGACAGCCACTAACATGACCAGGCCAGCCGCAGCCCTCGTGGCCGCTCCTCTTGGGTGGCTCCACCCACCGTGTAGCTTTCCTTGGCACGCATTGCATGTTCCTGACATCTCAAAGTGCTGACAGTCTCCTCCGTGATTTTGGCTTCGCTCTTGTAGCTCCATGCGCTGCTGTCTCACAGGTACCCTCCCCAGCCTCCGTGAGCGTGACTGCACAGCCCCACAACCTATGTATTTTCATGCCCATAGACTCCAACATCAGTGCTGGCCCGAGCACTTCCTGGGCTCCCTTGCATCATGACTTCAGAGGCCTCTGAGTGCCTCCGTGGCTGAGCACAGTGAAACAAGTCCTGGGGAGCCAATTCCCCATTTGGTCCTTTTTGAGCAGAGGTCCTGGAAACACAAGCTTTAGAGTTCTGCACTCTTGAGCCTCTGAAGTATGATGTCTTGCTAATTCCTGAGATGCCCCAAGGTATGTGTCATGTTCCACTGATGGAAATTACTTGGATTCTTCTTTCTAATGCTAATATTTTCAGCATCCATGGTCACCACATCCCCACTTTTTCAGATTCTTTCTCTCTGTAAACTTTTTGCATCTTTTATCTCTCAATACTATTTGCTCCTGATTACCTTGCTCTTAAGTAATTCTTACTCTTGCTCCTAAAGGCAGGTTTCAGTGTCCGCACGACAGCCCCAAATATTGGGCTGCTTTGAAATTCCCTTTGCCTGCTAGATCAGCCCACCACCCTAATGTCAGAGTTTCAGGTTATGAACAAAATGTGGATGAAGTTTCTGCCACAGCATAACACACGTGGCCTCTAGGCCACTTTCCATAGAGTCCTGTTCCTAGGTCAACTGTTCTGAACCTGGTCTTTATTGTTTGCATTCGTATCAGAGTTCTGGTCTTTTGAGGTCCAATAGAACCTCTGATGAAGCTTGGTCCACACCTTCTCACACTTCTCTAGCTGACTCTCCAAACCTTTGGAAACATCTGAAGACCATTTCCAAAGCCACTGAACCACATGCTCAAGTAGCAATAACTCCAAATGTCTTGTGCAAAAATCTGTCTTAGTCACTTTCTTCATTGCTAACACAAAACAAAGCAAAACTACTATAACACCCACAGCCTTAGGAGGAGTAGATTACTTAGGCACGTGGTTTCAGCCCATGGTTGGGGGTCTCCAAGGCAGAAATGTGATGGTATCAGGGTGTGGAACAGGAAGAGGTGCTCAATCTGTGTTAGTCAGGAAGCAAAGACAGAAGGGAAGAGGCAGGGACAGGAATAAACTCTTCCATGTAATCCCCCAAGGGCCAACCCACAGTCAGGACCCCCCAACAGCGTGTTAGCTATAGCACCGCTATGATTCAGTGGCCTGCCAAGGGCTAATCCCATACGCCTTTGAGGGCATCACCTGGTGCTAATCCATAACAGCCAGGCTGATTCTTCTTGAATCTGACCCAGCTTTTCCTGCAAGAAGTTTAATGTGGGTCATGAGTCTGTCAGATCCAACACGTGACCTTCCACATCTTAAAAATTCCCAGCAGTCCATATTGTATCCTGGTTACGCTATCAACTATATTTTAATAAATACTAACAGGCTGAAAACAATCTAAGTTCCTTATATCTGGAAAACAGTCGGCCTTCTTAGTTTGATTTAAAAATAAAACAACCCCAAAAACTGACAGAAATGCTATTAAACAACACGGCCAGCAAGCCTTAGACTGTCATGCATAAAATTAATAAGTTCTTATCATTTATAAGTAATGTACCCCTTCTGAAAATTGGGTTAAAAGCAGTTGGTGAAAGGCTTTGAGGCTGCTATTAGGTGAATAATGTAAAACAGGTGCAGGGAAGTGGCTGTCTCTGACAGATGAGCTGTAGAATTAAGAAATACGCACATTTATCGAAAAGTACATGAGTCATTTTATTTATCTCTACAGCCCCATGATGCTGCCATATGTTTGAGACCCCAGGACCACGAAAAGTTGCCCTTTATAACATCTTATTACTTAAAAGTGTAAAAGAACGAGCAGGTCTCACCCCAGGATCCCAGCCGGCTGGTAATGCGGCACTCACAGGGGCCCAGAAAGAGCTCCAGGACAGTGCTGAGGTCACAAGGAGGAACAGAGACGGGTCATAGGTGCTGCCTGGGTGCAGAGGGCTGGCCCCGCGCATGCTCACCATCCTACTGTGCCCCCTGGAGCTGCACCACCAGTGGGGGAGTCACTGCCATCTGACGACTCAGTGCCACTTTCAAGGTTCCGAATTTCACATCATTCTAGAAGGACAGTTCCCAGCTCTCCCAGTTTGCCAAGCCCACTCATCATTTCTTTACAACTCTGGCACTGGGAACAGGCTCTGCTACAAAAGGAAGCCATCAAGGTCGTTGTGTCTTACACCTCCGCTGTGTTTGCCTTGGGCTGAGCTCTGTACACACCTGCTCTCATGCAAGCCTTACAATGGGCCTGTTTTGGGAGAAGCAAGATGTTCAATTTGTAAGTGAGAAAATGTACCACAGAGCAGGGAAATAGGCTGTGCAAGCCACACAGCTCAGGTGCTAGAGTCAAGATTTGAACCGATCAGCCACCTGCAAGACCTGGCTTTCAGTGACTCAGTACACAACTTAAACAGGGCAAGGCCAGCTGCTTAACTCACTGGGAAAATACCTTTACAGGAAGCGTTAGGTGTCCTACTTCACAGCACATGCCTAAACTACCTCTCCCTGTGACAGGATCTTCCAGAACGTAAGAGAACAAATTGTCAAGTGATGGCCACGACTCATACACATGGCTGACACTCGTAAAGGATCTGCAAACTGCGGTACAGGGTTACAGGGTAAGTCCCTGAGGGGATTTGACTGACCTTGGAAGATACAAAAGTTACATTTCTTGTTACATAGGTCTTGCTTTATCTTGGTCTTAACTATCCAGCAGAAAAGTATAAAAATGAGGTATAAAAAGTAAAGCCATATTAATATGGTGAGCTGTATAAAGCTCAAGTCAACAACTTCTGACACTGCCAGTCATGCAGATAATCCACTACTATTATGGACTACTGGACTATATTGGATTACTCTGCTGAATTCATGCACCTACAATATATGAATGGCAAAGGAATACACATCTCTGACAAAAGTAAACAAAAAAGGGTGATATAAATGAACTATTTTACAGTGGAATATGTATAGATATTCCTCTTAGTTCAATGAGAAGAAGGTTTTGAACTCATAGTGTTTAGACAAGATATCATGTCTGTATCTTGTACTAGGAATAACTACTATAAAGACAACAATATGCAATGTATTAATTATTGTAAATGTACTACTAACCTGTTTTGAAATTATCTCATTGCTACTTCTTTCTCAATAAAATTATTAGGGGCTGGGGAGATGGCTCAGTAGAATAAGTGCTTCCCTGGCAAGCTTCCCTGAGTTAATCCCTGGTTCCGCAAAAAAAAAATTAAGTAAATAAAATAAAAGTATTAAATATATATATTGGAATCTAAGGCACTTCCCTGCTTGCAGCACTCGAGTCCCCAGGAAGGAGGCTGGGGAGGAGGAAGCTCCATCTTTCTACATGAGGAAGGAGCTCTTAGCCCCAACTATCCCCATGTCTGATGCCTCCTTTTGCTGAGGACATGTGACAGGGCCATCTGACATCTGGCCACTTCCCTCCCTCACCAGCCTTTGATTCGATTACCAGGAACAGCACAGCCCAAGTTCTGCAGAGAGTCCCTCAGCATCGAAGCAGAGCACAGCAACCCAGAAGCACACATCCTCCAGCCAGAATCAGAACACACAGTAACTGTTCGAACAGGTCTGACTCTTTGGACATTTTTATCAGTGAGCCAACCTAGAACCTAGATGAACACATGTGGTGGATGCATCACCCGCACTGCAAGGGGCTCAGACCCCTCTTGTCCTTCACTGGCAAATGTTTCCATCCCACACCAGGGATGGCCAAAAGCCACAGGCAGCATGATTTGCTTGTGATTGTTATCTGCTTTACTAGGGGCAGCAAAAATAAAATTGGTAGTATTCACGGAACACCCCCATCTCAGACACCATCATAATCAACCTCAGGGTACAGAAGCAAAGCATGATGGGGGGCAGGACAAAGGATGGGGGAGGAATGGGGGAGGAAAGGTGGAAGGGGCTGTAAGGGATGAAGGGGAAGGGTAGGGAAAGCTTGGCACTCAGGCCTGGTGCCCTGGCAGGTTCCCCCAGTCTCCTGCTGCAGTGCAGTTTCATTACCCTAATCCCTCCTTTGTCTCTTCCCTAGGAGTCGGATCAGAGGCTGACCTGGGATGGGATATTTGTGATCTGCTGTAAGAGGAGCAGGCGGTGCAGGCCAGTGAGCAGCAGCTTAGAAGGGAGAGCTAAGCTCACACCCAGCTGGGTGGCGGCAGAAGCCCACGCTGTCCTGCACGAGCAGGTGCCGGGAGCCACAAGGAAGAAGCTAAGTCCCAACTTCCTGTTTGGTCACTCCAAGTATCCAAGTATCTGTTTTCTTCTGTGTAAAATGGAGCTGCTTTAAGGATGAACAGAGGGGAAAAAAAGAGAAGGAATTATACATATATATATATATATATATATATATATATATATATATATATATATATATATATATATATTTGGCTGGGTGGTCCTGTATCACTGATAGCTTCATCTCTGTGGCCCATTTCACTGCCCGCACACTTGCCTGACTTGTGGCACATCCTGAAGGCCAAAGCCTGGCTGGCACAGACCCAAGGGCCCTCTGAACACTGAGCTTGCAGCAGCCCTGGGACCGCATTTCCACTAAGATTTCTAAATGTCAAGGCTCATTTTCTGACCCGACTCAGCCTACCTAAGATGTTATCCTCCAGAATCACCCTTCCACCCCACTCCTGCCCTGCAGCCAGATGACTTTAGCCCTGCATCAGTGGCCCTGTCCAGCACTGTCCAGCTAAGCATCACCCCCAAATGGCCAAAGTGGTCTTTTCCAGAGCAGTGAAGGGAACAGACAGCTCTGGGCCACAAAGCCTTCTCTAATGGGAAGAGGTTAGCGGAGTGAGGACTGAAACCCTTAGCCCTGAGCCCTGCAGAAAGTGAGCACAGGACGCAGGGAACTCCTGGTCTCTGAAGGAGTCTGGTAGCCATGAGTGTGCTGGGTGCAGGGGCTCAGGGAAGAGAGGTGAGAAGACTTAATGGCGTCCAGACGTCTGTCGCTCCCGCGTGGCTGAGATCAGTGGATCCCCAACTAAAGCTCATCCTATGTGGCATAGAAACATCGACTAATTACTGCCATTTATGAGGTTCGTTGACCTCTCCTGGGCACTTACCAAGTGCACAAATGTTGCGTCAGTCAGTTTCCCATTACTTTAATAAAATACCCAAGATAACTAACTGAAAAAATGCTTATTCTGGCTCACAGGTTTGGAGGTTGATGTCCTCAAACCATGGACCGACAGCTTTGGGCTTCTGGTGGGGGCACTGGATGGTTACGGTGGCCAGCGCGTGGCAGAGCTAACTGCTCGCCTCATGGCCAAGGAGAAAAGAGAAAAAAGAAGGCGTCAGTCAAGACCACACTGAGGGACCTGACCTCCTCCCAGCAGGCCCCAAGTGGTCAAGGTTCCAGCACCTACCGACAGTGCCACGTTGGCACCAAGCCTACGACACATCAAAGAATAGCACACATCTTGTCGGGAGCATGACTTACGTTCACCGCGGTGTAATTTGTATTTCATTACAGCACTGAGCTCCGTGATTGCCCTGCCTGCTGCCACTCACAGTGCTGAAGAGCTGCAGCAACCTCTAATGACGTCTTAGTCCAGATCTGTGTGGCGTGGCTTTTGAGACATTGGAATTCTAATTGCACACCCTGTGAAATTTTAGTACTCCAAACATACCGCATGTCTATTATGTAATTAATATATTCTATACTATATTATATGTCTTCCAGAATACACATATCTAACATATTATATATTATATAATATGTAATTATATTCTATATATGTCAATAGACACACAAGATTAAACATTGTATGGTTTCTCTCATATAGCTGACAAGACAGCTCAGCAGTATAAAGTACCTGCTCAGGCAAGCACAGGGACCACAGATCTTTTGTTTGTTTGTTTTATTGACAAACAGCAATGAGAGGGTTTCAAAACTGATTAATAGGACAGTTTCAATAATTAATACATTGTACATTGTTATCTTCTTAGTGGTTATCCATAGTATAATATGCAGACATGATATTCTATCCAGACACTATTAGTACAAATCTTTCTTCCCGTTGAATTAAGCGAGAGTAGTTGTATATCTATCCTAACTATTTTGTATATACAGATACAAACTGGTCCTTCCTTAGTACCCCCTTTTCTTGTTTAGTCCTGTCAAAGATGGGTATTCCATTGGCATCTAAATACCATAGGCCTGTGAATTCAGCAAAACAATCCAACATAGTCCAGCAATCCACAATAGCAGTGGGTTATCCATAGGACTGGCAATGTCAGAAGTTGTTGACTTGAGCCTTTCACAGCTCAGCATATTAATATGGCTTTACTTTACATACCTCGTTTTTATCTTTTCTGCTGGATGGTTAAGACCAAGATAAAGCAAGACCTATGTAACAAGAAATGTAACTTTTATATCGGATAAGGTCAGTCAAGTCTCCTCAGGATTTATCCTGAAACCCTGTACTGTACTTTATAGATCCTTTGACCATGGATCTTTCTAAGCTGATAGGGGAATAAGAGAGAGAACCAGTAGAGGTGGAAAAAAGGGAAAAGGAATGAAGGAAAAAAAGAAATAAAGGGAGAAACATTGAAAAGAAAGCATTTACAAACCAGAGGGGATGAACAGATGGAAGGAGTAGGGAGGGAAGGCAGTGACAGGATAGAAAGCAGAAGAGAATTAAAATGCGCTATGCAAATGTACCAGCTCTCCACAGTAAATGTCATCTTTAGGTACTGCAAACCTGTACTGACAAAAAATGTATATCTGTGACTTACATATGGAAAGATTATGGTTTTTGGTTCCTTGAGAAGAGTGTCCTCTCTGCTGGGTGACTTTGCTGTCACTGAGAACTCATGCCTGCACATTTCTCACCCGTGGCTGCTGACGTCTCAGAGATGGAAGGACACTATAGGACCATTTGTGACAACCACACCAACAGCCACCTAAGCAAGCCTCTGAGCGAGCTTTTAGACATAATCTCCAGCTTATGGGGAAGAGCAGAACCCTAGGGAATGCTCCCACGGGCAGTGCAGGGACAGGAAACAGACAGACGGTGGCACCATGCACAGAGGCCCGTTTTGTCATTTTTCAACAGTGGACTTCTAAAAGACAAATGGAGATGCAGAGGGGACACTGCAGAGCAAGAGACACAAGCCCCAGGCCCGTCGAGGAGCTTGCCATCAGGCAACTGGAACTGCTTATTAGTACATGGCACTCAGCCTAGCTTGGAAAATAAGTAGGTGACAAACAGGGAAATTTGCCCACAGGCTGAGCACTGAAGATTATCAAACATCATCATTTACTTTAAGTTGTTTGTGATAATGATGTTGTTAATTTTATGTCTCAAACATACGTGTCAAAATACGAATAAGTAAAATTCCTACACCTAGGGTTATTAAATCTAGGGTTCATTTCAAAGTAATGCCGGCTTGAGGACATAGACAAAAGCATTTGCTGGTGAGAAGTGGGCACAGACATTTATTTGACAATTCATTTTACTTGAAATGCTCCATAGTTGAAAATTACAGAAAAGCAATTAGGTTGCTACCCAGCGGTCTCACCTGGGCGAGCCAGCCAGACTCAGCCTCACCCACTGCCGCTCCTCACTGGGGTCCAGCCTGCCATAGGTCCTTGCTGTGGTGTTTAACTGGCGTGAGAGCCACTGAGAGGACATGGTCGCTGCTCAGGTGAGGCGGCCCTGTCACCCGCGGCTTCCGCTTCCGCTACTGGGCACATCCGGGCTGAAGCCATGGCCCCACCCTTGGCCTCCGCAGAATGGCCCAGCCTGCCCTTTCCTGTTCGTTTTCTTCACCTGCTCGTTGGGGACCGCTGGGCACCGGGGTCAGGCCAGCACGCAGCCTCCAGTCCCAGCTTTAAGGACAGATGCTGTGGCATCTTGTTTTGTTTCTCTGTTAAATACGGAAGGTGAGTAAGATAGGGTTTTAACTGCTACTGACAACACACACTCTGACTGGCTGAAGTAGAAAAGAGCCTAATGGGGCATCTTTAAATTGTCAGAGAGGCGCATGAAAGCATCAAGCTTGGAGGCTCTGCAGAGAGCACTGATCCTCACCGCGCCACCACGCTGCCCACCCAGAGCTTGCAGTCTTCAGGGCGCTCTGCAGGGCTGACGTGGAGGGCATGTCCTCCTCCATGGCATCGCCATCTCAAGTCTCACAGAAGCCTGTCAGGTCCACCACGCCCAGCTCTGGCCAGACTAATGCATGTGAGGAAGGGCAGAATCCAGGAGCATATATTCTGTCTCCTAACTCGGGGATATATGGACTCCTAAGATAGGGAGCCTCAAATCCCAAAAGCCTGTACAAATATGCCTGTAACCAAAAGCAGCAGGAAATGTCTGCTCTGGACCTGTTCCTAGTCTTGTGAGGCCTCTGGGGCCCTTGCAAGGCTGGGACAATCTGGCCCAAACACAGCTTCCAGACCCTGTAATGTCTGAATGTGCGAAGCCCATGTCTTGCCACTGTGGGCTTGCTCATTTTTGCCACATTACCGTGTCCTCCAATGCCTTCTACTTTATCACAAGATTCTGATTATAAGACACAGCCCTTCACAGCTTTGAAACAAAAGGAGAAGATTAAATCTGCTCACCTGAAGTATATGAGGATTTATGTAAGATGTTTCTAAGGTTTTAGGAGTGTCAGGCTGGCTCTCCGTCTCTCTGAGTCTGTTTGTCTGTCTCATCTTTTCTTCTCCTCTTTTACACAGAGAATCCTGTCCCTCTCCCTTCTCATTCTGGAGAACTCATGGCTTTACTTTCTAACCCAAGCACTCTTCAAGCTATAATTTCTACATAAATGCAATTCTTTTCCTAGGGGGAAGTTTAATGAACACAAGTTTCAGCATCTCACTACAGAGAATGACTATAAAGGACTAAATGAGATGTTCATTACAAAGTACTTGGCCCTTTACACATTCTCAGCAAGCTATGAAGAGAAAGCCATAATGTCCACTCGGTTTGGGAAGCAACACGGTGTAGCTGAGAGGACAGCTTTCGCAGCAGTCTTAGTTGGAAGCAGCCAGGGCAATGCCATCTGAGTGTCTGACCTAGGAGTCCTACTCAGAAAGAGCTGGTGATGCACTTCCAACAGGTTTCTGGCTTCCTGTTCCCCTGTGAAATGGATGTGATATTTACCAACTTCTTTCTACACAAGTAAGAAGGAAAATGTTCTTTATTTAGGATAAAAATAAGCACAGCTCTTGGTGTTTACATCAAGAAAGATGGAGGATTTCTAATTCTTCTCTACTTTACCCTGGAAGTAGACAGGAAGTGAGGCCAGCTTGTGAGTAGTCAGGCCAGGATCTGACTCCTGAAGGATCCTGCACAGACTGCTGTGCTCTCTCTGGGCCCAGGTGCCCAATGGCATAGGATTCAACAGGGGACTCATGCCCAGGTGTCGGGTGTTTTGCCAGATCTTCTGTCACCACAAAACTGTCTTCTTCCTTTTATCTCACTTTCCCCAGATGAAGCTATGGCTCAGTCTCAACCCTCTCAACAGCAATTTCCTTCTGGAATCCTCTCTTGCTTGTTACAAAAAAAAAAAAAAAAATGCAACATGAGACTTGATCCTAATTTTATGAAGAATTTAGTGTAGAGCCTTCCCACCTCTCTGGCCCTATGCCCTATTCCAAACCCTTGCCCCTTATCCTAGCAAATGCTTTCATTCCTGCGCAGAAGTTCCCAACATTGCCCTGTGGTAGACACACAACCAACATGACAGAAAGGCAGCCTTCGACCCCCACCGCCTGCACCAGGCTGCGGGGAGGCCTGAGCCCAGGATCCCGGAGAGGAGGCTAGATATCCATCCCTGCTCAGGCTGTCCTTTGAAAAGAGCGAAAGCAATTATTTGAAAAAGAACTCTTTTATCACTTTTTTCATAATCGGGGATTTTTTAAAAATTACAAGCTCTCAGCATTTAAAACTATCACTTTTTTACATTGTATTCTTCCCGGTCCTGCCTGAAACTTCCCATCTTCCCATTTGAAATTGAAAAAGGGAGAGGGAGGTGGTTCCTGCTACCTCCTGAGACCAATTCTTAGCCAGTCCACAGCCTGGAAGTCTTGCTCTGTTGCAGTCCAGTGTATGCACACAGGCTGGCAAGATGGCCTAAGAGTAGATAGCCCATGGCACTAGCCACACTGTTGGCTTGGCCTGCCCAAAGATGGAAGCAGAATTCCAAGTAGCCAGTCTTTGGTGAGTGAGTACCCAGTACAATTGCTCCAAGCTCTGTGCTCCCCTGGGGACCAACCAAGACTCAGAGTGCTCAGGTCTGCCTGGTGGTAGTCCAGTGGCAATCCACAGCCCTGTAGTTCCCAGTGTTCCTGAGATATGCCTCCACTTCTGGTTGGTGGTGAAAGACTTCCAGAGTATTCAAGGAGCTCTGGTTTGCAGCTCACATTGCCTTTGCCATCCAGTAATACTGGCAGTAAATGCTTTTGGATTGATTTCTGGTATAGCAGGATGATGCCTAGAAGTCACTGAGTTAACTCCTGGGTGTTTACACCTAGGCAAACCTGCAAGGAATGTAGACATGCAGGTGGGTGTGCTTGGAAGCTTGCCTGGCATGTGGAATGGTATGCACAGTAGCCCTAGTGGGAATGTCACACATGGTGTTTGTATAGAGATTGGGGACACATACCACCAGCAATGACTTAAAGAGACACATCCGTATGGGTCAGATACTCTACTAGTAGCGAATAGGATCGGGCCAAGGATTCTGCTCTAAGGTGTTCATATTTTGTTAGCAGTCATTAACACCAAGCCCACCTGTGCGCAGGATGGGCCGGGTCAGTAGTGCCCCCCAGTAGTCCTTGGCCTCATGCATGCACTGAGCACACCTAAGCACACTTAAGCACAGCGGCCTTGCCCAGCCTGTAGCCTCTGATTCTGTAGTCCTGGAGGGGGCCTCGAATGAGCATTGCTAGCAAGTTCTCCAATGAGGGGCTTTCACTTTGGGAACCACTGTTACAGACGAGTAGTTTGCTGCCTGGGTGTATATTAAAACCACCCAGGGAGCTATGAAAATACCTTGTTCATGGACCCTGCCCAGACTCACCCAGTCTCTCTGAGTGATACTTGGCCTTCATAGATTTTTAAAGCTTCTTAGTGATTCCAATGTGAGGACACTGGTGTGGAGAATCACTAGGCCAGATGTCCCCTGGTTGATCTTCTTTCTGTAGCACTAACACTGCGACTGTCCAAGGCCAGTGTGGATGACATGGTAACCTGGATGCCACAGAATGTCCTTGCCAGTCAGGGGTCCTCAGCCTCACCTGGTGCAGGAATCGCCCACAGAGTCTAAAGCCTGAAAATGCCTGGGATCTACTCCTCAAGATCTAATTAATGACATTTTTCTGAGTTCAGCATGGGCATCTGGAATTTCTAAAGCTTCATATTAATACTCATCAACAAGGGCTGGAGAGATAGCTCAGTAGCTCAGTGGACTAAGCGCCTGCTTAGGCAAGCTCCGGGATCAGGGTTCGATTCCCAGCACCACATGCTGTGCCAGTCCCATCCCCAGGTGCACTGAGGTGGCCACCAAGTTTGGGTGCAATGGCACATACCTAAAATCCCAGTGCTGGGGAGGCTGAAATCAGGAGGATCATTATGAGTCCGAGCTGTATAGTGAGACCCTGTACCAAGTACATTAGGTTAAAGGAAAAATCAATACTAATCAGCACCTGGACCAGGTAAAGAGAAGAAAGTGTCATGGCCTCTCATAGATCTGTGCCAGAGAAGTGTTTCAAACACTAGCTGAATCTCAAGAGTACATGAAAGGTTATGAGGAAGAGGAGAAGGCAGTGAATAAAAACTGTTTCTTGGGCCAGGGAGATAGCCAGGCAAGTGCAAGGTCCTGGGTTCAACCCCAGTTCCACCAAAAAAATAAATAAATAAATAAAAATTAAAAAAATACATTTTTAAAAAAACTGTTTCCTGTACCCTTTGGCAAATAGAAGTCAGACTTTACAGAAAGTACTTGGCCTTCTATGGGTAACACAATCTTTGACTCAAATAGATTTTTTTGCTAAATATACAAACAGTAATTGCTATTCGGGCTCCTGTAGCAGCTGCTGCAGGACTCAGGCAAGAGCCCACTGGGGTTGCGGCAGCCCAGGAGAAAGAGGGCCTGGTGGCTGCTCCTGAGTTGCAGTGTGAGGAACAGCCTCCAGCTTCAAGGGTGGAAGCCTTAGGATACTGCAGATAAAAATGAAGCTTCACTCTCCAACTTGAGTTTCAAAACCCAGACCTAAGCCAGTTCACAAACAGCATTTCTGCTCCACTAGATTTGCATCAGGAGTGAGAAAGCGACCATCCCAAGTAGAACAAGGAAGGACGCTGACTCCATGGCTGGAGGAGAGAAGTCCCTGCTGAATCTGAGCTCACCTGCAGCTGGGCTAGCCACCTGCTGCCATTCTACTGTCTTAGTACAGCTGACACTAAGGATGGGTGCAGAGAGCTGTGCAGGGACACAGTTCAAGGAGGGGTCATTGCACCTGCCAGTCCTGAGGTTGGATGCCCCGCTCCTTGTGCAGTTCTGCTTGCCCGTGCTACGGGATTGGCTTTGCATTGGCTTATCCATTTTTGTACCTGGTAGCACACTACTTGAACTCCAGGTCATCAGGAACAGCAGGAGGCAAGTGACGAAAACTAGTCCAGTTAAAGAAGTAGCCTGTAAGGGTAGCCGTCCCCCCCAAGCTGCACTGCACAGACAGGACTGGCTCCGCGATGATTCAGGAAAGTCCTTGTTGCCAGGAAGCAGGAAAGTTGGCTGTGGTGAAGTACACAGGAGCCAGGAGGCTGAGGTGGGCCCTGTATGTCCCAGGTCTGCTGATGAGACGCAGCCCCAGGAGACACAACTCAGCCCTGGGGCAGAGAAGGAGGTGGGGCCCTTGAAGAGCTGATAATTAAATGATGATGTCTATGACAGATTAACAGAGGCTGTGTGCTCTGCATACATTACATCACCTTCAGTGGACATTCAACACAATGCAACACAATACAAAACAAAACAGGAAAATGTAGCACATAAATAGCCGAACCTGAATAAATAGCCAACCTTTAGAGATTAAAGGCTGTTGGTTCACAGTTAAATTAATCTGTGTCTTGCACTACGTCAACATGCCTATGAACTTGATGAGTTCAGATAGAAGCTTTCTTTTCACCAATAAATATTTTCTACTGTCAAAAAAAAAAAAGTATGGGGCCTTGGAGGTAGCTTGGTGGTCTAAGGGCCTGCCTGGCAAGCACAAGGACCAGGGTTAGACCTCCAGTACCTCACGCTGCACTGGCCCCAGATTCCCGAGCATGCCACGCTGGCCACAGAAACTAACCAAGAGTGGTGGCACACACTGTAATCCCAGCTCTGGGGAGGCTGAAATGGGAGGATCACTGTGGGTCCAAGCTGCATAGTGAGGCCCCGTGACAAATAAATAATAAATAACAAATAAATAAATGTTTTTAAAATATGATCATCTCAATAAACACAAATATTTAACAGATGCAACCACCACTCATCAAAATCTCTCACAATCAAGGAATTTAAAGTAATTTTGTCAAATGGATAAAAGACATTTGAAGAAAAATAACCCCATTTTACATGACCAAAAACTAAATGATATCTCCCCCCAAGAATAAGGTGAAAAGTGTATGCCTCTGTCTATCTTATTCAGCAGTGCACTAGACTTCCTAGCCTGGAAAATAAGCCATTCGAAGAAGGGGGGAAAGTTGTCCTACTTGAGGATTACACGCTGCACAGTCCGGAGTCGGCTGTGCAGCAGAGCCTGAGTCAGCAAAGCTGATTCTCAAGGCCCAGGCACCACATCGATGCCCAAAGGTCAGTCATATCACTGTGCAGAAACGGTGGGCCACTGGGAATTAAAATCAGGGGTAAGTGTAAGGTACTAGAAGGGGGACAGAACTTGGGAGGTAAACACCCGGTTGGTACCGAGTCCTAGCAGACACGGCTCCAGCACCTCTTTCTACGCAGTGCAAGAACAGCGCACCTGTACCTGCTTGGTCACATGGCACACTCCTAGGCCCGGTTCTGCTGGCGAGTCCGAACTGCAGATCTCTGGGGCTGCGCCACTTAGCGCTTCCACCTCAGGTTACATCATGGCCGGGACAAGACTGAAGCTACAGAGGAAGTCAGGGACCGAAGTGTGGGGAGCTAAAACAAGGGCAACAGGGACCTATAGGCTGCCTGCAAAGACAACTTCCTGGTGTACATTACAATGTCCCCCCAGCACCCCTCTCCTCCACAAAAAGTTTTGCTTTCCTTAGTTTTAGTTGGCCATCGTCCAAAAAGACTAAGTGGAAAATTTCAGAAATAATTCATGTGTTTTAAAGTAAACACCATTCTGCTTACAGAAATGAAGTGTCATGGAATACATTTCTATCCCGTCTGGGATGGACATCGTCTTGTGTACAGAGTGTCCACATCACGTACATTGCAGACTGACTATCGTGGTATCACAGTGTGTGTGTTCAAGTGACCCCTACGTAGTAGCCTAACAGAGCATCAGAATGTCTACCTTGCTCACCTCACGCCATGGCATCAAGTAGGCACTGGGTGACATCAGATTATCACAAGAAGAACAAGGGTAGTTACAGTCCCGTAGGATCAAGAGGAAGCCAGAGAGGCCCCTTCAATAGATTTAATCTCAGTGGATCATTATAACTATTCTTATTAATCTTCTAGTTTGACTAATTTATAAATTAAACTTTCTCCTAGGTATTTGTGAGGTTGCTACAGAGTAATGGTGAGAATAAATTCCACACATGCAGGATGACACAACAGGAAACACAGAAAGCACATAGAACTTAGAATAGCAGGAAGCACCGGCCACTCTTGGACTGCTTTCTTTGCTTTCCTGTTAACTGTCCCAAAAAAAGAAGAAAAAGAAAGAAGAGAGAGAGAGAGAGAGAGAGAGAGAGAGAGAGAGAGAGAGAGAGAGAGAGACAGAAAGAAAGAAAGAAAGAAAGAAAGAAAGAAAGAAAGAAAGAAAGAAAGAAAGAAAGAAAGAAAATCAGACCCAATTTTATTAAGCCATTGCTGTTGGGATTCTATTGCAATTAACAAACACAATCTGAATGAACACAGAGACTTCCTCTAGGCCATTGACTGAATTAATAGTAAGGCGAGTGCCAGAGAGCAGCTCTCTGCAGACACTCCTGGGTGCTAAGTTCATTGACCCCACTGCTCTCAGGGAGATACAACAAGACTCCCTAAACCCAAGAACTTTGGGCCCTGCCACTCCCCTGGTCTACCGACTCAGAAATCTGTGCAGGAAGAGCCTGCAGTCTACGGGCTTCCCTGTCTCAGGTGAGTCCCCATGTCAGCTGCCTGTGACCTCCTCTTCCCCCTAGTGCCCCTAGAGGCACTCATGGACCACTTACCTGACTTCCTGTATCAGTGTTTCTCTAGAATGCAAATGTAATTTCTGGCATGTTTGTGCATCCTGTGACTCCACACAAGCCCTGCAGCTGTGCATCTCCACACTTCTGCTTCTTCATTTCTCACTATTTCTTCACAATCGTCCTTCTTGGTTAGAAGACCCTCCTACTGGAGCAGCTACCCATCACAGCCTTCGTTGCTCTCCCACAATCTGGTTGGCCCTTTGGCCTTCTGTCCAACAGTGCCCGTTCTACCTTCCCCTCACAGAGGCAGGGCAGCTCAGCTTCTCAGTGCTGTTTCCCCACCATGCCTTCCTTCTGCTGTTTCTGTTCTGTTAAGAATAACACCGATGGGGCTGGGGAGATGGCTCAGTGGTATAAGTGCTTCCCTGGCAAGCACAAGGGCCTGAGTTCAATCCCTGGTTCCTAAAAGAGAGAGAGAGAGAGAGAGAGAGAGAGAGAGAGAGAGAGAGAGAGAGAGAGAGAATAACACCGATGGCTCTCTCTAACTTGTTTGGTTTTATTTCCAAAGAAGTGGTTTTTTTGTTGTTGTTGTTGTTGTTGTTTTTTTCTCCAAAACTCTTCTCTTTAGAGAAGGAGATTGTGTCACTGGATGAGACCCAGAAATCATTCTTTTAGCCCTGGGTACACACTGTTGTCATGACTCTACCCTGGACCAGATTAAAACTTGTGGCAAAATGGTCACTCATTCCTGAACCTCTTTGTACTGTTTCCTCAAGGGTTCCTCTCTGTGGGCCAAAAGCAGGCCTTAAATAGTTTTCTCCCTGGGACATTTCTCCTGCTCTTCTGATAAATCCTGCCTAAAAATAATTTGGTATGAACAGAACCTCACCAAATGCTGGGAGCTTGGGGTGAAGCCCGTGCTGGAACTGAGAAAGGGCCAGGTGCTCTAGGGAGTCTGGGCTGAGTGACAGCACCACAGGCTGCAGCCTGGTGACCGCTGCAAGGAACGTTGTCAAGGTTATGAGGTTAGGCAGGCTTGACGAGGTCAGAAGGGAAGTAAAGTGGTGTTGAGCGTGGCTTGGGGTTCAGTCTTGTCAGGGACTTATGGGGACGCATGACACATCTGTGATTGTGGGACAGTCTGCCTGAGCAAGGCTTCAACAGAACCACAGCTTTCAGAGGCTTGCACACATCAGGCACAAACTTGCCACCCAGCTGCTCTGACACACAAGGATCACAAGCTCAAGGCCAGTCTGAGCACTTCACAAAGAGCCTGTTTCAAAACAATGCAAAATAAAATAAAATAATGCTGGGAGGTAGCTCAATGACAGAGCACTTGCTGAGCATGCATGAGCCCTGGGTTCAACCCCCAGTACTACACAAAATGAAAAGTAGAATCTGGCATAGTTACACGGTGAAAGCGGCAATGTTGAGTACAGATCCTGGTCATTTTATACTGCACTTCTTTTCAACAAGCGCTGTGGATGTACACATTGTTGGCCACGAACTGGGACACCTGGTGCTCTGAACTGGGCAGAACTCATCTTGACAGTACAATAGCTTTGAAGCAATCTGAACTGAACTGAACTGAACTTCTAAAATTTGCTACAAACACCCAAGATTCTTGGCTGTGATTTCTAAAGACCCAGTTAGGGTGACTACTGATCCTAATAACCACAGATTTTTAAAGGGAGAGTGATTTGCCACTTGGTGACTGCCGGGGGCTGCGGGTCCAAGAGCACCCTGCCAAGGGGGAGCTGGACAGTCGCTTCCTTAGAGTTCTTTCTGCAGTTCCAGCCCCACTGAGTCCATCCACAGCCATCAGCTACTTCAGGAGCCATGTTTGCTTGAAACTAAGATCCTGATGTAAATTAGATCCCAGAAAAGTATCTGGGTCTTACACCAGGGTTTCAGTGAAGTGCATTTGTACCATATTAATTAATTATTCAATTCATTCATTCTTACTGTGCTGCAAACCCAGGGCCTCACGTGCGCTAAGCAAATAACCACTGAGCTTTTATAAAAAAACAAGAACTGTGATGCGTTCTGATTCAGGGATTCCAGGATATCAGAGCACTCAAACAGGGAAAGAAGAGGAGAAAGAGGTGCTGGGCCCCTGGACCCGATTAAAATAGGGATGATTTTTGCACTGGTTCTCTTTGCCAGGAATCAATCAGGAGCCGAGCTGTGACCGACGTCCTCCAGGTGAGGTCTCTTCTGGCCGCAGCCCTGCAGAACCACCTGCCCGGGCCGCGAAGGCTGCTGCTACTGGTAGACTTCTCAAGCCGATGATGACTCAAGGAGTCCTCGATCATGTGAGATGTCAGCCTGTGAGAAGGTCGCTCTCAGGATTTGAGCTCCAATCTCAGAGAACAAAGCTGGATCAGCCACAAGTAAAGCTAAACAGTGAGGGAAATGACGGCATGTTTGTAGTTTAGCTACCATGTTAAAATGCACATAGCTAGCTACTTTTTAAAGCACAGAAAGATAAATATACTATAAATGATATTTCTATGGACTATATATATTATATGGATTAAATATATTTCTATAAAATATGTCCTATATATAGTATGTTGCATTTGTAAAATATATTCATATAATATGTAATTATATAATATTATATGCGTGGTATGTAAAATATTTTTACATGATTATATTTTTACTATACACTTATTATTTATAATTGTGCTACTAGTGGTATGCAAAATTATTGCTGTGGTTTTCACATATCCATAAAGAAAGAGAAATTGGGCTGGGAGTCACGGCTCTTATTGGGAATGTGGTTCCAGGAGTTGCAAGAAATCCCAACAAATCCCCTTTAGTGTCACAGGAAAACGACACGGAACGTCCTCCACGGGGAGGCCAGTGCGGCGGCAGCAGGAGGCCGGCCGGCACCACCGGGCTCAGGCGCCTGTACTGGCGCTCGCTTCCCTGCAGTTCCTCTGGATCTGCCTACATGCGCATCGTATCTGGCATGTGTTCCTATGTGTAAGTCCCTATTATGTGTAAGAATTTCAGGTAAAATCGCCTGTACATGCAGATTGTTCCCTCAACTTTCCTGTGAGCACACGTTATGGCCGTTTTCCTTACTGGGAAGCTAAAGGTAGGTTGTTTCTCAGCTGTGGCCACTGGGAGCCACAATTCTACAGCAAAATAATTTAATATAGTCCAGTAGTGCATAATAGTAGTGGGTTATCCATAGGACTGACAGTGTCAGAAGTTGCTGACTTGAGCCTTTTACAGCTCAGCATATTAATATGGCTTTATTTTATTTTATTTTTATTTTATTGAAGTACAAATATCAATGAGACAGTTCTAAGATACCTTGACAAGATGGATCTGATAAATTAATACATTGCAAACTGTTTTCATAATGTTTTGGTATCATATAAGATACATACATGATATTATACTTACAGACATTATTATACCGTATGTCTCTTATCATTAAATAGAGTGTAGCTGTTTGTGTATCTTATTTTTTTTTGAAAGTAAATGAAAGCTTTATTTATTGTCATTATTTTTTTTTCCTTTCATTTTATTGAAGTACAAATGTCACTCAGACAGTTTCAAGACACCTTAACAATACAGATTCGATAAATTAATACATCGCAAACTGTTTTCATAACGTTTTGGTATTGTACAAGGTGCATACACGATATTATATTTACAGATATTATTTTAGCAGGTATCTCTTATCAGTGAATTAAGAGTGTAGCTGCTTACTTATTTTTTATACCTGAATTATATCAAAATTTCAATAATTATTTTCCTAGTGGATGACCATAGTACTAGAAGCCGACATAATATCCTGTCCAACACCATTAGTGCAAATCTTGCCTCTCATAGAATTATGTAGAAGCACAGCGTTATCTATCCCAACTGTACTGTCTATACACACACATCATGATTTTTTCTTTCTACACCCCTTCCTTCCCTATCAAAAGTGGGCACTCCATTGACATTCAACTAACTTAGGTTCTTGAACTCGACAACACAATCCAACACTGTCCAGCATTCTACAACCATAGTGAGTTACTCAAAGAAATTGTCGACCATAGCCATGTACAGCTAAGCTTAATATTGTAGCCTCACGATGTATACTTCATTTTTATACTTTTCTGCTCGATGGTTAAGACCTAGGTAGATCAAGACTTATATACCAACAGATGAACTTTATATTTCCTATGTGGTCAGTGAAGTCCTCTCAGGGTTTATCTTGTAGTCCTGTACATTATTCTGTAGTTCCTTTGTCTGTGTCATCCATGTGGATGAGTCACGGCCAATGCTTGACCAGTATGCTCTTTGAGAGCTTGAGAGAAAGTTTTCTCTTCATGTGACTCTCCCCAGGAACACTTTAGAACTTCAATCTCTTTCCTCTGTGGCTCCATAATCTCCTTGTTCAGAAAATTTGGAGCTCACCTGAGTTTCATGATGTTGCAGTACAGGTTCTCCTATGTCCTGAGTCTTTGCTGACCTTGAAAGGCTAGGGCCAAAATGTTGGCTGGCCTTGTGGCTCTTCTATTTCTCCAACTCTGACTTGTAATCTTA
>PVKA01027429.1:0-30528 GCA_004027165.1 Ctenomys sociabilis
ACCTGATCCTGAGGCAATGCCTTTTTTGTCTGAACTTCCTTTGAATACTTAGTGTCTCCTGCCCTCTTAGAGTCCTCTTGACTTTTATTGCTTGTCAGTTTTATTGCTTCACTCCTGTCCCTCTTGGTGTCCTGTCAAGCCACCAGGTATTAGGGGAAAGTGCTGGGTGATAGCCTATCCACTTGTGCCTTGTGGGCTCCAATTTATTAGATTCTGGTTTTGCCCAAATACTGGGTATGCTTTAATAACAACAAAAACATTGCAAATTTTAGATAGGAATAAATGGCTGATAAAGATATGATAAGTGAACAATCAGGTATAAAGAGTAAAAGTAAAGAATAAATAAGAACTTCACTTCATACAATTTGATTTTAAGAAAAACACATGTGTTTTGTTAAATGAAGCTAATTGTTTCTTCTGGATCCCAGAACTCAAACCATATTTATAAATCTGTAATTCAACTTCTCTTTGAATTACAGGGCTTTTGGGCAAACCTGGAAAAGTCATTTTTACTATTTTCTACAGAGAAAATATTTTCCAATTCATGTGTCAAATAGCTTACTGGTCTTGAATTATATTTTTTATGTTGGGGCTATCTGTGCAGGGGCTTCTCTACAATGGCATATACAAATTTTTACTGTAAAATAAGTTAATGTACAAAATACTACTTTATGCTGTAATAAATCTTAGTACTTTTAAAAAATAGTAACATAAAAGCAACAGAAAAAAGCCAACAAAAAGATGGAAAAAAAAGCAAAATGATTTTTAACAAGTGAGAAAAAAACCAGAAATCCCTAAAACCAATGAAGGGAAAAAGGAGAAAAACTAAACATCAAAATAATCTTCTAAACAAAGAAATCTTCCAAGACTTTTAATGAGTAGTTTCTTTCTACCATCTGTTATATTGGAATCCACCAGAAATGTGGAAGAGAAAAAAAACAAACAAACCTGTTTTCTTTTGAAACTCACATTTTTGTGTGTGATTGATTAACCCTAGTCTGTCTTTCATTCTGGGAATTGCCACTAGCTTTTTCCCTAACTCTAGAGCTCACTCCAGCAGGACACCCTTTCTATGCCCCTCTCTATTCAGCTTTATGGCTGTTTGTTTCTGAGGTGCTGTCTCCCACTCCAGAGGACCATTTCCATACACTGTGGAAACCTTCCAAGTACATTGTTGCTCACATTGGTAGATGGGGAAAGAAAACAGACCACTGAGTTCTTTGCTATAAGCAGCAGACAGAGCTTTAACCAGTTTGCTGGATTAATACCTACAGTTTTAGATCTAGTCCTCTCAAAAAGCCAAACCCAACCATCCTGGCAACTCATCCTGGCAACAGAAGACAGGGCCTCGTCTCCTCTGCCTCCAGTTAAACTTCTCAGGGGGTCTATTTCACCTTGCTGCCTTTCCACAGTGTCTCTTGTGGCCATCTCCTGCCCAATGACTGTGGTAGGGTGACTGAAAACTCAAGTAGTAACTGTTCTATAGTTGCTCTGTGGCTCAGTCTTAAAAATTAACCCCTTCCCAAAATAACTCCTGATTAAACCCTCTCAAATGTAGTCATTGCATTAAATTTCTTCTCCAACTCTAGCCTGCCATGCAGATGCAGTCACCCTGAGTAAAACCCTGTGTTGTTATTGCATTTTACAATAACTGTAGGCTTTTCATAGAGTTGGGGCTGCATCTCAGTTCCATACCTTGTGTCAGTGGAAACAGGTCCTCCTCAGGAGCTGGGTTAAGCTTTCTAGATTGCATCAGCCTTTCCTGTGTTGTGTTGTTTCTCCAACTTAAGTATAATTTCTCCTTTTATTTGCTTTTTGTTTCATTTTGTTTTGCTTTGTTTTGTTTTTTGCTCCATCTCAATCTTGAGAGATTTACTTTTTTTTGTTTTGTTTTGTATTTAGAGGAGGAGTACCACATATCAAATCCAGGACCTTGCACTTGTCAAGTTGGCAACTCTGCTGCTGAGCTATATCCCTGGCCTTTTATTTATGGAATTATTTTCCAGGTATTTTGATTCCATGTCCCAGAGAGGCTATATTTTGCTGCTGACCTCTATGCTGCCATTTTTAATTTCCTAAAGTAAAAAACAAGCTGAATATCTTGTACAAGACTATATATGTTATAAGCAATGGAGTCGAGATTCAAGTTCCGACATTATAATATGTAACACTATTACCAAGATCTTGAGGTATTGTGAACTCCTTTTAGAACTTCTTATCTGGCTCTTTTTTCCCTGCGTAAAGAACTGGATGGGAAATAATGGAAAAGGTAGCAAGGCTTTCAATTACTAGAGGTAGGAAAAGAAAAATACTCTTCAGGATGAGAGCAAGCCACTGTGAAAGAGCATAGCAGCAATGAAGTTTTATGGAGGTCTTTTGTATCACCTGCTCCTAAGGCTGACATCAGATACAGGCCATCCAATAAAAAATCTCTTTGATCTCATGCCAGAAAAACTGAAGGCAGTGTTTTCTGATTGGTCCTAGGTGCAGAGCATTGGAGCTGTTTTTCTGCACATGTGTCCTAGATCTCCACATTTTATGGGTGACACCCACTTGGTCATCTGACTGCCTGGGTCCTAACTTCTCGCCTCACTTCTCCCTGAGAAATCTCCATAATTCTTTTAGAGATGATGAATATGTGGTGGTTTTTCTGTCTTCATACAGTTACTTTTGGCTAAAGTATGTAAACCCAACTACTGGGGGTTATGTTCTCAACAACTGCCGTGGAATATTATGGCTCACTGACTGGTTGAAAAAATCCTGGAGCAGTACTGGAGACACATTTTGAAGAGGAGTCTCAGAGGATGACAAAAGTATCTTTTATCCCTCTGGACAGTTCAAATGGAGCTTTACCCTAAAAACTCTCTGACAAGGAGTTTTAGCATTTTCTGCTTGTGCTTTAAAGATGAATAATCAAGCTTCTTTCTTTTCAGATTTCTGCACTGGCATGAAGCAAAAAAAGGCATATTTTGAGTCTGTAAATATTTAGCTTTTTGCAATACTTGAATCAGAGCTATGAGCTCTGCTTTTTGAGCAGAGGTTCTTGTGGGGAAGGGTTTAGCCTCTGTTCCCTGTTTTGAAATGAAAACTGCATAACCTTCATTTTGATGTCCTTCTAGAACAAAGCTACTTCCATCAATGAACATACCTCATTGGAGCTGCCTGCTTGCATAGGTCTGGAAAATAACTAGTTCACAAGAGTGGCTAACCTCTGAGCCTGTAAAGATCACTGAGGCAGAATTAAGAGCAGTGTATATCTTTTATGACAACCTCAGGAGTGTCTAGAAATATGGCCTAATGTAATCCCAATAGGTAAAAATTTGCTTTAGCCTTGTCAGAATTGGAGAATTGCCCCTAATTTTGCAAATAGATTTCTTCCTACTAAGGAAGTAGGACACTGTGGGGCAAATAAAAACTCATGGTTGAATATAAATGTTTGAATTGACTTGGCAAAGCAGGAACAAAGAAGCTTTGACCTGAATTACGGCTATGGTTCTAGGGGAGGGTTTGTCAAAGAAAGAAGTTCAAACAGAACCCAAAAGAATTGAAATTGCTTAACCATGACATCCAGGGTCACCTATGATTTCCCACAGGATAGAGAGTTGTCTGTGGACAGGAGCATTGTTGGTTGTTCCAGGCCCCTGCAGTTCTCTTTGTCAGACCAAGAGGGTTTTGGCAGGCCTAGATACTCCCTGTGCACAGGACAGTCAATCTGCCAGTGTACATCGCAGCCTATCACACAGAGTAGGACCTAGTTATGGTTTGGTGTAGTCATGTGCCCAGTGTCCAGTCTTCTTTCTTCTGTTTTCCCTTGGATAATTTGGATGTGCTTAAGACACTGCTAATTGTGACAGCAATAATTTTCGCCTGTCTTTGTCATCCCTTCTTTTCTCATTTACATCTTCACTGTTGAATACAGAAAAGGCTGTGACTAGCAATTTGGTCAAGGAGTCTTGAGTACAGACGATCGCTAAGACAAATTAAGTATCCTGCCAAGAGTTGTACAAGTTTGAAACCTGCCTACAAAAATCTTCTAGAAACAGGCCTAACCATTATTCATTGTTGAGTATCTTGCCACTGAAAAAAGAAGCTGAACTTAGATCATCCCCTTCACTCCTGGGAATCCTCTTAGGAACTGTCCTGCAGAGCTAAAAGCTGTCTTAGCAGTACAAAGAGGGGACTGACTTACTGACCTGAACACTATAAAGTGGAGTTTGAGAAGAACTTTTAGTGTGGTTCTTTTCATTAAATAGGTGGGAAAGACCACGTATTCTCCTGAGAGACAAGAAGGCACTGAAGACAGGTTCATCAGTGATATCAATTTCCTCTTCCTTAGAGGCCTCTTAAGAACAATAATTATTGGGCCTTTATAGAAATGATGAGCCATAAAAAGCCTGAACATAAGAGTTTTCACACCACTTTACTTGCCTTTTAGAAAAAGCATCTAAGTAAAAAATAGTGTTATAATTTACACTGACATTCTACATTCATCTGTCATCATTTCCTCACACAAACTGCACACAAACCTAGTACATTACAATATTGCAACAAAGTAAGTTGTTAAAGACAAGCATCATGCCCTCACATCTCAAACTAGCTACCTGCAAGTGGCCTGAAGGGTGTGGGGGGCTAAGTCTGGAGTCCTTTTGAGGGATTACCCCACAGAAGTATGCAGATCTAGTAAGTCTCCAGAGTATTCTCTGTGAGAATCAAATGCACCACCAGATTCTCTGGCAAAATGGCCCCAGTGCCTTTCCAAGGCCAACAAACCATCATATCATCATGAAAGCCCCAGGGCACAACTAGCCTCTTGAGAAACAACATCCCTCCCATTTATTTTGATAATTAAAACTTTGCTAATTATTTGGTTGAAAGTAGTGGGGATAGAAACCTCTAAGCATTTAGGAGAGGAAAAAAACTACAGAAAATTCTAAGATTAGGGTCAGTTATCTATTGACTCTGGCTTTACTTTTGCATGCTCATAATTGTTTGAATTGACCTTCACCAGCTGTTCCCTTTGTTCCACTCAGGCCCTCAGACACGTTGGATTTCCGTTAGAAGAAATGGGAGGATATGTAACCCAGTTCAGAAGAGAAGTAGGGAGAAGGCCCATGTGTTCCCTGAAAGCAGACTTTAGGCCTAACCTATGAAGGTGGAATTTTTGGATTCACATAAAGTCAGACAAGAAAGAAGACAGTGAGCAAATATGATGGAACTTTGACCTGCCAAAGTCATCAACAAATGTGACAGAACCATGTGGCTGACTCACAGGATGAACCTAAATGGTTGGCAAACATGGCAGAGAAGTGGACTGGACTGGATCCCTGAGGTCTTAGGAAACAGTGCCCTGAGAAAGACACTCACTAAAGAGACCCAGAGATAAATAGCCACATAGGTGAAAAGGGCAGATGAAACTTTGAACACAAAGCATGGGCTCCGGCAGGAACTCAAAGCAGAAATCCAAGTTATCAATAGTTATTGTTTTAAAGAGTAAGGAAGCTGAAGCAAGTAGTATAGAGAACAAAAACATAGAGGCAAAAAGACATCATACATATGGAAGTGGAATGAGCCATTCCATGACTTGATTGATAACAGGCGCTGTGAGCTCGCAACTTGTACTCACAATGAGAAAAAAGGAGAAATAAACAATGTAGACCTGTGGGCCACTCTTAACAGCTGGGAAAAATACAGAGGCTATGTGCTACCCTTTCACCCTCCCATGTGGTGGTACACACTAAGAAACTATTCCCAAAGCCATGAGAAAACCTCCTAAGTTCCCCAGGTTCCATTTTTACCCTCCTCTGCTCAGCAACCAATATCGGGAAAGGAAAAAAAGTCAAAGAATTTGTGTCTTCCAACAGAAAAAGCCAGAACAGGAGAGAAGGGATCAGAAGGGAATTTGGGCTTTCCTAGCAGGGGAGAAGAGGAAGGAAAAGAAATAAATCAGTCTTTCTTGACTTGAGTACATAGACCAGAGAAAGAAACCAAACTGCCCAAAGGACCTTACTTTTTTTTTTTTTTTTTTCTGGAACTGGGGATTGAACTCCGGCCCATGCGTTTGCCAGGGAAGCACTTATTCCACTGAGCCATCTCCCCGGCCCCTGAGGGCTTTAGTTTTTTACTGGCTTTGCCAAAATGAACTCCAGGGTTCTTGGGCTGCTATGGAGACCCAGAGATTCCTTCCAGGTTCTTGTTCTAAAAAAACAAATTATTAGGAAATGCAAAAAGGTATTCATTAAAGGTAGGAAATTATGCTGGAGAGTGAATTTGGGCCAATCTACAGAGTGACAGCAAACCACTATTAAAGACAGCATAGTAGAAATCAGGTTAATAGTGGAGGGTTTTTGTATCCCCCCTCCTACAGCTGACAGGAGATCTAGGCTGTCCTATCAAAAAATTTGTTTGCTTTCATCCCAGAATTGAAGATAGCATTTTCTGATTGGTGCCGGGTTTAGGGTTTGGGAACTATGTTTTCTGCACATGTGTCCTGGATCTCCACAGGTCATACACACTTGTCCTGCAAACTGGCCATCCCCTAACCTCCTACAGCAGCATTACAGGGTTATTGCCCCATGTCCTGTTCACTGTTCATCTAGCAGGTTGTGCCTTTGATTTTCACAGAGGCAGCTCTGGAGACTTATTAGTTCTGCGTACTTTCATGGGGAAAGCCCTCTAAAGGACCCCACACTTAGTCCCCCAGCTCACAGGCCACTCCAGGCATTTGAATGTCCTCTTTGATCTCTTTCTTTTCTATTTTTAATTTGCAATGGAACTTTCCAGAGAGGGGCTACTATAGCACAGAACAACAAGCTAGGCATTCTGACAGTTGAATCATACTGGCTGGCAATTGATAGCAACTGTAGGACAGATAAGGAAGCAATCATACAACTAGCAACAGGTGGGGAAAGGAGTTCATTAATCAGCCACTGGTGGACTCCTAGGCCCTACGGTGTTGGCTGTAACAAAATATAAAAATTTTTGTTTGCCCTCAAGGTGTTTGCCAACTCAGTTACAAATATGCTATTTATATAAACAAAATACCTTAAAATAATTTCTAAGCAGCAAATAGGTAAGCCTAAAGAAACTTATAGTGCAAGATCTGCACTAATGGTGGTTGGACAGGATATTATGTCGGCTTCTAGTACTACGGTCATTCACTAGGAAAATAATTATTGAATTTTTGATATAATTCAGGTATAAAAAATAAGATAACTAAGCAGCTACACTCTTAATTCACTGATAAGAGATATCTGCTAAAATAATATCTGTAAATATAATATTATGTATGCACCTTGTACAATACCAAAACATTATGAAAACAGTTTGCAATGTATTAATTTATCGAATCTGTATTGTTAAGGCATCTTGAAACTGTCTGACATTTGTAGTTCAATAAAATAAAATTAAATTAAAAAAATATAAGAAAAAAATAGTTTATTAGTAAGAAAAAAAAACATACATGCACAAAGCATCATAGACTTAATGTCATATAAATAACTTTAGAAGAAAATTTTCAAAGAGAAACATGAAAAAAGATGAAATGGAATATCATGGAATAACTTGTATAAAGGAATTCAGCGATTTGCCTCTTATAATTTTGAGGTCCAGTGTTCATGTCACACATTTCCAGGTTAGATGCTTCCTTGCCTATTTGTAATTGAAGTTAGTAGAGGTAATTCGGTTTCCACCTCATTAAGTTGGTTGAGAATTCTGATACAACCCCACCTCTGAAGTATCCTGAGAAAGAAAAATGGAGAAAGCTTATTCATTTTTTTTGAGACATGAAAAAGACTCAGAAGAAAGAGAATGGGTCAAAGAATGAGATGCATTATTTTATGGAGCTGGGAATATTGTTTGTCTTGAGACTTTAGAATTAAAATCCCATAAGCAGTAATATCTTGGTTCACAGCAGAAAAAGATGAACCACCCATGAAATGATTATAGCCCATTTTATGGTCAAAAGGCATGAGCTCAGTCTATTTTTATGAAATTGGTGATCTAAGATGTTCTGCCTAAAAAAAATGATTTGACCTTTCTCAGTTCGTTCTTTCTAACCTCTTCTGTTATCTTTTCTTCAAATGTTTTGGCTGTGTGGCTTATGCAATTTTTGCTCATCAGTGCCGCCTGGATTGGCTTTAATGGAGTTGGGAGTTTGGGGAGGCACTGCATTACCTTGTCATCTCATTTCTATTGTTTTTCTACTTGTTACTTTCGGTTTCTGCTGAAGTTTATTGAGGCTCCCAGAGTAAAGGTTTTGTTACTAACATAGAGATCTCTTTAGTCGTTCCCTTCCCCCGATAAACTTTGGGCCTGGCTATAGTCCTTTGCTTCAACCCCAAGATCTCATCACCTTGGTTAACTTGGGAGAGGAGGATACAATGTAATTAGCCCCAAAATCAAGTTCCCTTGGAATGTATTCCAGTTTTGCTAACATCATAAAGGTAATATGAACGTTGACCTATGGAGAAATAGTGAGTTACATGACATTCGTAATATCGAGCCAACAGGCTACAGGTGTATTGTCCAACACAAACTGAATATAAACATGCCGCGCGCCTCCTGCCTGCAGAATGACACGCGACCACCGCTCCTTCCTTCACACAGATGTCTTTATTAAGCTTCCTTTTACATGGCGTTGGGACTGCCTCGAGCACTTCCCGTCAAGCCCTTTAGTACCCTCACTCAGCCAATCCCCACTTGCCACCTGGCGTTTCCTCTTAGGCTGACAGGGAGTGCCTTGGTTAGGCGGCGCCTGTCTTTACCTTATTAGGCGATATTTACAGCTAAAGAACACGTCCGCGGAAATCCCCCGAGGCGACCTCGGCACCATCTTAAGGCGCGGCCCTCCACTTGCTCCCCACATAAACACACCACAAAACAATTATGTACCACTCTTAACCCTAGAGGAGAACCCCACAATTATGGTGTAAACATTAATATAACCCAGATATTGGCTTAGAGCTAATATGTACTAGATGTGACAGTTATGTTTATGTTAATGGTAGAAAAGAATTCAACAGCATTTTTACAGAGTAAACTATCAAAATATTAACTAACAATATTTTATGGATAAATGTAGGGTTTGGGATTGAGGATATAACTCAGTGGCACAAGCAAGCAACAGCATGGCAAGCATAAGGTCCTGATTTCAATTTCCATTACAAAAAAAAAAAAGTATAGGTTTGTAATGGGAGAATGAAAGAGGATGAATTTGAAATCTCAAAGGAGGAGATAAAAAAGGTGGTACGCATGATCCTATTGGGAGAAGGATGGTTATAGAATTAGGCCAAGGTAAGAGAAAAAACTGATGAGAAGCTAAAACAAAAAGAGGAAAAAAAGAAATTAATAGGAAATAAAAATAAGAGAAAAACAAGAAGAAAATTAAGTGAGAAAAGAAAATAATTAAAAAAAAAAATAAAGGATAAAGGAAAAATTCCCCAAAACCCAATAAAATGGTGAAGAAGAAAACAAAACAAGCCAGATGTGGTGGTATATGCCTGTAATCCTAGCACTTGAGAGGCTGAAGCAGGATTGCTATGAATTTGAGGTCAGCCTAGATTACATGGCAAGGCCCTATCTCAGAAAAGGATAAAGAGATATCTTATCTCAAAAAACAACCAAATTCAAAAGACATTTCTCTATGATTTTTATATGTGTGATTTTCTTCCTAGATCTACAACTTTGGGGCAGTGTCCAAACCAAGACACATCCCTGCTTACTTTGGTAGGTAAACCAGTCAGATCCATGCTGAATGTGGTCCACAGGCAGCTGGATTAAGCCTCCGGTGACAATTCTCTGGCTTTCAAGTCCAGAGCCATTCTGGCTGTCTAGCTTCTTGACTCTGGGGTCTGGCCTGTGACCTTTTGCCTCAACCCTTCAGGGCGTCTCTTTCCAGCCATGGGGGGTGGAGCACTCCCTAACCACAACTGTCACTCATTCTGCTGCTGTGGGAACAGTGGGAACCCCAAAATAAGCTGTCCCTTGGTTGAATGCCAGGTTTCCTGGAATATATTCAACCAACACTCTCTCTAAGGGGACACGTGGGTGCTTGACCTGGAGCCACTCACCAGCTGTGGGTAGTCAAAGGCCTCACATGGGAGCAGAATCCTGTGTGCTCCTTGCAGTGCACAACACTCACTAGTTTGTTCCGTTGCTGTGTCACTCCCTGAATTTCTCTTGAGTCCCCAGCCTTCACTTTGTAGATTTGGTCTCCTTTCCCAGTGAGCCACTGCCCTCAGCCATGGAGAAAAAGTATAGGACGTCCTTTCCCCAGAAACTTCTGTTCTGTCTCTTCACTTTTCTCTGAGGGTTTTTATTTTTCTGCTGGGTGTTTCCTAATTCTTGGGATCTAATTCTCATTCCCTCTCTTTTTTTTTTTACTTCGCCAAATTGCTTATTTCCTCAATGTCTGGATTCCAAGTCTCAAAGGGGATGAATTGCTGTTTATCACTGTAGTACTTGGCCATTTTTGCCAAGGTCCCATTATCCCAACAGTGCTGCGGGTGCCTTGCTATAGTTGCTCTATGCTTTGTATGTTTCAGTTTATTCTTTTATCTTAACATCAGATTCCTGTCTTTACATCATGATATAAGCTAATTTATGGATTGTGAGGATATTGCTAGGGATACAGTTCAGCAGCACAAACATCATCTGACAAGCACAAGGTCCCGAGTTTGATTCACAGTACTAAAAAAAAGTATTTCTAAGGGAATTTGAATATGATGGGCTTGGAAGAAGAGAAGAAATAAGCCTAGTGGGCATGGGTATGGGCGACCCTAGATAAACTTGTGTCCCGATGTTGATGTCTTCTTAAAAGTACAATTTTTAAATTCTGATTTTCCCTTGTCTCCTTTCTATTTGTATCATTTTCTATCCTGCCTTATTCTCTCCCCTAGCTTTGGTCTTTTATCTTTAAGGGCTATAGAAGGGCCAAAGGTCCATCTTCTAGGTCTCTTATAGGCTGGGTTGGTGTGGTACTGACCCTTCCTAGACACGTGCAACCAAAAGTTTCTCTCTCACTGATCCTAAGAAGGTAAAGACAACAAGAACACTGGCAAGTCATTTGCTTTTAAATTTCATTTTATAACCATGTTAAACAAGCAAATTCTTACTTCAGAGCTCAGAATGTAGGATCTGCTCTCTATTTTGTAGACCTGAGAAACCTTTCATAATGACTGATATTAAACAATATAAATATATAAAACCTAGAATAAGGGCCAGGGAGATGGCTCAGCAGAATAAGCGCTTCCCTGGCAAGTGCAAGGGCCCGAGTTCAATCCCTGATTCTGCAAAAAAAAAAAAAAAGCCTAGAATACATATCAGAAAGTTAATTTTTACCATAAATATAGCAAAGTTCAGTTGCTCAAATATTTATATGGCATTTTTTATCATATAGGCAGACCTATACAAGTAACCAAATCTTTACCTGAGGGATTTTTTTTTTTTTTTTTGTCTTTTTGAGACAGGGTCTCACTATGCAGTTCAGGCTGGCCTTAAGCTCACTTTATAGCTCAGGCTGGTCTTGAACTCACAACAATCCTCCTGTCTCAGCCTCCTGAGTGCTAGGATTACAGGCATGTGCCACTACGCCCGGCTACCTGAGGGATATTTTAAAGTACATATAAATAATATAATGCAACACACTCAGACTATTTCAGATAAAAAGGGAAGCAGTAAGTTATGTAGTTGTCATAGTTCAATAAAGAGAAGGGAATTTTAATTAGAAAATTTTTTCTTGCATTGAGTCCTAGTTAGATTTGTGTGATGTGTGTGAAGTTTCTTTTAGAAATAACAAAATAGAAATTAAATTTGAGTATTTTTTATGTAAAACATTAAGTTCAACTAACTTCTTATCTTCACCTTAATAATGACCCAAACACATCTACAATAATATTATAGGAATTTTAAGTAACAAATATGAAAAATTAAAATTATCTCTCTTTTTCAAAACTATAAAAGTATTTATTTAGGGGCTGGGGAGATAGTTCAGTTGTCTAAGCACCTGCCTGACAAGTTCAAGGATCTGGGTTCGATCCCTGGTACCATATGCTATGTTGGCTCCATCCAAGGCCCACTGAGTTAGCCACCAAGTGCAGGCGTGGTGGTACATGCTTGTAATCTCAGTGCTGGGGAGGCTGAAACAGAAGGATCACTGTGAATCTGAACTGTGTAGCGAGACCTTGTATCAAATACATAAATTAAAAAAAAGTATTTATTTAAAAGAAACTTTCACTGGAAGATAGAATAAAAATGAAATAAATTTAGTATTTTTTTTAACAACATAATGCCATGATCAGTTTAGTTCCACAATAAAAGCAACACAAATCTAAGTATATGGCTAGAGACAGGGATGTGGAGAAAAAAAAGAAACTTGTGAGGTAAATGATATCTTCATACTTACTTCCTCTAAACCTTTCTTGAGAGAACTTTCTGGAAAATTATGAGTTAGAAAAGTCTTAGACTACTGGTATACCAGTATAATTTCCTAAAATACAATATTAGTACCAGTTTTCAGAGTAACTTCCTATAGGGACTTGGTTCCACCAATGAATAAGGTTTCTAATTCTATAGTAAGCTCTTCCTTTGGAACATCAATCTCATTCCCTGGTTCTTCCCCAAGCTTCTTCCACCAAGGTGCTTGTGTGTGCTTCAGGGTGACGAGATGGGCCTGTTTAGCCTTGGCAGCCACAGGCCTGGATCTGCTTAGAAAGAGCTCAGGTTCTTTGCCTTCTGCTTCCTTCAGACTTGGTGCCTCTGCAGTAAACAGATACTAAACAGGTCACTGGAAGAGTCCCATGGCAAACAAGTAGGAACTTAGAACCTACAGAGCTACAAACTGCTATAGCACAGAGAGGATTCTATTTCCCTGGTAGGAACAACTGCCTGGCCTTTCTATGTTTAAAAGAAATAACTTTTGTTAAATGGTTTAAAGAATTTTGTAAAATCACTGCATTAAAAATTATAAAATGCTCTATAAGTGAATGGAACTGTAGCTATGGTTATCAACTACTTCTAAAATACGACTAAATGCTTTTGGGATTATGTAATAGAAACTGGTTAATAGGGTTCACCATTTTTAAAATTTGTAACTCTGACCTAACATGAATAATTACAAGGGTTTGGGAAGCACACAAGAGGTTATGGAATTTGTATCACTGAAAACATTATGCTGTTACGATGCAGATGTAGAAAATTCTTGAGGATAAAAACTGGGCAAGAATATTATTAGCAGTATCTTTCTTTTGTAGATTTTTAGATGTCATATATCTTCTAAAAGTTATGCCTTTCATGAAATAAAAATAGGAGGAGTACATACTCATTAGCTGTTCAATACTTGTGCTGATCTGAGCCATCAGAGCTTCTCTGTGCTGCTGGGCTCTCCCTTCCAGGGCCCTGCTCATAAAATAGTGTTTTAGCCGTTCTTGAGCTTGGGCATGGAGCTCCCTGCTGGCCACATCTGACATTTGAGCACCCTGGGAACACAGGACAGAACAATTTGTCATAAGAAGGACATACATAACGAAGTATTCTGCTCACTATTTAGCAGAAATTCTAGGGCATATAGTGTTATTTTATCAATAGAATCTTGTGATTGACGTCAACCTGATACTCTTGCGAATGTTTAAAAATAGCCTTAGATTAAAAACACAAAAAAAGAAAGTTGATTTTGGTAAACTTCCATATACCACTTTTTTAGATAGTATGTAATTATGGGAGAAAGGGTAAGATTAAGAGATTGTAGTGAAAATTATAAATTGTTTGGTAAAGATAATGCCCTGCAAGAGGAGCAATAAGGCCAACTTTTTTCTGGATCTCATTTGAAAGACTGTCTTCCTCTTAAGACATACCTACTCCTACTCCTTTTTTTTTTTCAGGAAAAAAGAAGCTACAGGGTCATATTTCACTCAGCAGTACATACCTGTAATCTTAGTACTGTGGGAGGATGAGGCAGGAAGATCATAAATTAAAGATTACCTTGGAAAACAATGACTTAGTGAGGCCTTGCAGCAAAATAAAAAATAATAAAAAGGCCTGGGGATATATCTCAGTGCAAAGGCTCTGGGTTAAATCTCTTGTACTACAAATAATTAACTAGCTAACTAATTAACTATGTAAATAACAAACCATATTGCTTTGCTAGTCAGCTAATTTAAGGGAAAATTACTGATTAGTTTAGATATTAAGGATGGAATATTCTTAGCTTTGGACCTCATAGTTCTGACATCACAGCATTTTTAAATATTCCAGGTCCTGAATTTTTGTTCTAACTCTGTTTCTGCTAATTCCTTCCTTTTCAGCCATAGGTGCTTAAGCAAGTACACCAAAGTATGGCTAAAGCAGCACCTCAAATAACAAAAACAAAAACCAGAGTATGCACTAGAATCACAGTTTCTCTTCCTATCTGTGGGTACCCCTGTATTCAACTATGGCAAATTTAAGGTACATATTAGAAAAACTCAACACACAGTTACAATTTTTTTCTTGGCATTGTTTCCTAAATGATGCAGTATGACAACATTCTATATATAATTTATGCAGTATTAAGTATTAAAAATAAACTAGAGATGAATTAAAAGTAGACAAAAGGATGTATATAACTTTTGAAATACTATACCATTATATATACAGGGTGAATTTTGGTAGATATGCAAGATCTAGAACTAATCTCCTGAAGATAATAAGGGATAACTGCATATATGTTATCAGAAAGAGAGAGAGAGAGAGAGAGAGAGAGAGCGCTAAACTAAATATAAGAGTGACAATTATAAAACTCCTGGAAGATAATGTAAGAGCAGTTTCAGAACACTAGTTTGGATAATACAGTGTTTTTGGACCACAGGCCCAGGCAACAAAGAAAAATTCAGACAAATTGACCATCAAAATAAGTTTAGCATATCAAAGGATACTATCAAGATAAAAAGGGACATCACAGAATGACACAGAATATTTGCAAAAAAAAAAAATATATATATATATATGCAAAGAGATTAGTATCTATAATATATTCTAAGAACTCTTAAAACTCAATGACAACAACAAAAAATAAACTAATTCAAACATGGGCAAAAGATTTGAGGAGACACTTCTGTAAAGAAGACATACAAATGATTAACTGACATACAAAAAGATAATCAAAATCATTAATCATTATAGAAATTCAAAACTAACACACAATTAGATACCACTTTATATCAATTATTCATTAAAAAAATAGATAGGAAGTAGTGGTGACAAGAACATAAAGAAATAGGAGCCCTTGTATGACGCTGCTGAATGGATAAACAAAATGTTCATTATATACATATAATGCAGTGTCATTCAACTTATAATAAGGATACCTGACATAAGTTGATTTTAATAAATCTTATATACATTGCTCTAAGTGAAAGAAAACATATATGAAAGAATAAATCCTACATGATTCCAGTCACATAGGGTACTTAAAGCAGTCAATTTCATAAATACAAATCTAGAATGGTGGTTTCCAGGAATGGGCAAAGGGAGAATGGACATTTAGTAAAAATAAAGTTTCAGTTTTCCAAGATCAAAAAAGTTCTACAGATGATTGTGGTGAGGTTAAACATTTTTATAATACTATTTATGTGTTCTATATTTTTCAGTACATATAAAAATAAATTCTATTATAAATTTAAATGAAGCTATAGTGAACTTATTGGATCACAACTTCTTGGGGTATATGTTAGCTGGTTATGTAATTTTAATAAAGGTAACTAAATATATAAATGATTACAACTTCTAAAAGCAAAATAAAGGGCCGGCCAGATAGCTTAGTGGATTAAAGCACCTGCTTAGGCAGATGCAGGGACTGGGGTTTGATCCCGGGCATGCGGTGTCAGCCTGGCCCTGGGTGTGCTGAGCGGCAATTGAGACCGGGCGTGGGGGCATGCACCTGGAATCCCAGCACTGGGGAGGATCACTACAAGTCTGATCCATGGAGTGAGACCCTGTACTAAATACATAAAACATTTCTTTTAAAAAGCAAGATAGTCTGCTCTCTACAGAGCTTAGGAAATAGTCATAGATTTGGTTTCATAGAGGAATGCTTCTGTATCTCTTCAGTGGTTTTGCATAGAGAACTGTCACTTATGCTTTTTCTACTCCTTCCAATTCATTTCTGACTCTTGATTAAATGAAGAGGGTTAATATGAATGATCAGAAGCTAAAGGAATAATTGGTAATATTTTATTAGTGGCCAGGCTAATTGCATTTTTAAAAGCTTCGTACTCTGAATTTTATGTAATATTGAGGATAATTTTTTTAAAATCAAGCCATACTGAGGTAAAAATGACATATATGAATCTCCGAATGTTAACAAGGAACAATTTATTAAACTATGATATGCCTCTGTGAAATAATCACCGCAATCAGGATAATAAACACTTGCCACCACCCACTTTCCCTGTTACCCTCATGCCCTTCCTCACCTCCCAAGCAATTACTGATGTACTTTCTGTTATCACAGTTTGTACTTCTAGAGTTTATATAAACTGAACAGTATAGTACATATCCTACATTGTCTGGCCTCTTTCAGATAGCATAATCATTTTGAGGCTTATTGTGTTGTCACGAGCATATTTCATTCTTTCATACTGGTGTTAAGTGTTTTCTGATATACTGTTGAACATTTGGGTTGCTTCTAGTTTTTAGCTGTTGTAATAATTGTACATGTGTTTATATGGAAATATATTTCTTTCTCTCTGGGCCAAATACATGGACTGAAATGACAATCATGTGAGAGGTATATGTTTAACTTTTTAAGAAATCGCCATCCTGTTTTCCAAAAGCAGTGGTACTATTTTACATTCCCAAGAATAGTGTGTCAGTTACAGTCCAACATACTTGCCAACTTTGATGTGTTCAACCTTTCAAATTTTAGTCATTCCAGTTTAGTCATTTAGTCATTCTATTTCCATCAATATGACTGTTCCAGATATCTCAGATAAATAGAATCATACAATATTCATCGAGCTTATTTTACTTAATATTTCTTCAAGGTTCATCCATATTAGCCTTAGGTATTTTGAACTTTTGTTATGAGGAATGTAAACATTTAGAATTCTGATATCATCATAATTAAGTGACTCCTTTATCATTGCGTTTGTCCTAGTTCTATGTTTTTCATATAAACTGTTGGGGTTTTTTTGTAATCAACTTATATTCAGGTAATATTTTTTAATTTGATTTTTATTTATTTATTTTTTCACTATTAGGGACTGAACCTAGGGCCACTGCACTGAGCTACATTTTAACTTGAAACAGGGTTTTACTAAGTTGCCTAATTGCCCAGGCTGGGTTCAAAGTTATGATTCTCCTGCTTAGGTTGCCAGAGTGCTGCGATTATAGGCATATACTACATTGCCTGAATAATCCTTGTGTTTTAATTGTCCTATTCAAACCACTTACATTTATTAAAATATGATCACTCTGAAGTCTATCATATTGATATTTTTGTTACATCGCTTCTTTTTTGTTTCTCCTATCTTTTGACTAGAAAACCTATGGTTAATCCTAAAATAGCAGAGATTAACAGCTGGGAGAGAGGTTAAATTGTCTACAATACTGAAAATATTTACTATGTGGTACACACTGTAAAAGAGGGCCTGGGAGTGGCACAAGTGCCTGTGTGGCAAGTACAAGGTCCTGAATTTGATTCCTGATACCTCCCCCTGCCCTCAAATAGAAACTGTTATATTTTGTAAATATTTATACCATAATGCTGGTCTGCACTTCCCCACCCATTCTTTACCCAAAGAATATGCCATTTTTAGGAGTAATTCTAAAGCCTAAAGGAAGGAGACAGCATAGCAGAGGTCAGAGTTTTTACATACTTCCCTCCCACCTGGAAGAGTAAACACAGTGTGGCATAAAACTTCGGCTGAAGTCATAAGAAAGAGTTGACCTGCAAGTAAAGCAAGGGGGAACCAGCAACACAAAAACATGCAGTTCCTTTCCACCATCATCCTACTATTTCTCTGAGCAATACAAAATTGTGAGACAAGGAAAAATCCTACCCACTGTGTACTATCCTGCAAAGGTAAAGGAGGCCCACTGCTTAGCCTGGGGGCTCTCCAGGTTCCCAGGTTGGAAAGCTAAGCTCTTGAGTCAGGTATGGTCAACATTCTAAGTACAAAGAAACCAAAGGAGTTCTGGGAACACAGTGCAGAAAGTCACCAGAGGGTCAACATGGAGACTACTATGAAATTTGCCCAGTAGTGAAGGGACCAGGAGTGGAAGCTTACTGGCCGAAGACGACAGGAAATAGGGTATAGGACAAATTAGTTCTTCTTCCTAAAGAACTGGACCTTGGGACAGAGACAAAGACCAACAGTTGGCCAAACCCAAAGCACACCTTTAAGCCAGGAGTTCAGACTAGAAAAAGACTAACAGACCTCACCACTCCCTTCCAGGCAGTTAAGCAGCCCTCAAGTAAGGCAGAAACTGGCTAGGCTGTCTCTAAGGAATCCACCACAGTACTACCGTGGGGAGCAGACTGGGTGGAACTAGCCATACGGCTATGTGAGGTTTTGTTTGTGTCCTTGCTTATTTGCCCATTCTGGGCTGGCGCATGTTTTGTTCTTTTCTTTTCTCTAGTTCTTGTTTTTCTATCCATGGTATGTTTTATTTTAATTTTTAACTTTTTTTGTTTGCTTTTATTTTACACCCCAGTTATTTTTTCTCTTTTTAACCTTCTTTCCTCTCTATTTTTTCTTTTCTCTTCCTCATTTTCCCTATGCCCCTACCTTTCCTGTCTTTTTCTCCACTTTCCACTTTTATATAACATGTAAGAATAGACCAGTGCCTTAACTCAAATGGTAGAGTTCATGGCCATTTTGGGATACCCTCAATAGAGCATGTTTAAAGGAGCCAAACAAAACTAATTACAAATATATTAACAAGTTCTGAAAACCTTACATCAGTCTCTAATTATACTTCTCTCCTCCTGTATCCCTCCTACCTCCACAAATATTCATCACTAACACTTTACCCCAGCTATAGAAACACCTCAAGCAGAATCTGATCTTCTCATTTTTACCTACTGACATTTTTCTTATCTCTATCCCATTCTTACTAACTTACCAGTTTCCTTTCCTTTTGTTTCTTTCTTTTTTTTTTAGGATTATACAAAGTTTATAAATAACCCTGCAGACAAACATGCACAGTAAATGACAAGTATTGTGTAATAACTTTGAATTACATCAGTCATAGTTACGTAATTCCCACATAAGTCACGGACCTGTAGGTGCACTGCTGTCTGGGGAGAAGTTAGTTCCCATCATGGCAGTGTTCCATTCCCAGCATCCACACATTTTCAGACTTGATCAGGTGAAACAGCACTCAAACTGAGCAAGCTTACCCGTGATTACACCAGAAACACCGTCCCAGTGTTCCCCCAGTGTTCCCCACTATGCTGAGGATCAGTGCTGCCTGCAGGCTTCATAAAACATGTTGCCAGGCCTCACACCTGAAAGTTCTCATTTCTTAGGTCTGTGCTGAGACCTGAGAATCTAAATTTCTTACAAGTTCACAAATGATTGTGATGATCCAGGGATCAAACTTCAAGAACCACTATATGTCCTACACTGGGGTGACAACCACAGCTCAAGTACTTTTCTTTTTTGTGGAACTAGGGATTGAACTCAGGCCCTTGTGCTTGCCAGGGAAGCACTTATTCCACTAAGCCATCACCCTGACCCCTTCAGGTACCTGAAAATGTGTGGATATCTTGTAACCGAAATGGATGTAATACCCAGCCTTAGAAACTAGCTTTGTGTGTTACTGTTGTCACTTAACTCTTATCAGTGGCCTGTCCTAATTTTGGCTTGCATCTCAACAATAAAAACTAAATCATTTGTATTTTAATTTGAATACTGCATCCAAATGTTTGATTTTCATAAAAATATATTTTTAAGAGATCCTATTGCCTAAATAATGTAATTTTCTTCTTCAAATATCTTGAAAAATACTTTCACAGCATAGTACACAGATTCTGTGAAAAAATAACTAG
Source organism: Ctenomys sociabilis (assembly GCA_004027165.1). NCBI lineage: Eukaryota > Metazoa > Chordata > Mammalia > Rodentia > Ctenomyidae > Ctenomys > Ctenomys sociabilis. The sequence goes on from PVKA01027429.1 coordinate 20,027, forward strand.
CATCCAGGAGCCTTAAAAGGCACAGAAGAGCCGGGCGTGGTGGCGCATGCCTGTAATCCCAGCACTCGGGAGGCTGAGGCAGGAGGATTGTTGTGAGTTCAAGACCAGCCTGAGCTACAAAGTGAGCTTAAGGCCAGCCTGAGCTGCATAGTGAGACCCTGCCTCAAAAAGACAAAAAAAAAAAAAAAAAAAAAAAAAAAAAAAAAAAAAAAGGCACAGAAGAGGAAGCACTAGAAGAAAAAAGGCCTGAAGTTTTGTCTGTCCCAAGAAAGAGCTGGTGACATGGAGCAGCAGCACAGCGCCTGCCTGGCAAGCACAAGGTCCTGAGTTTCATTCGCAGTACTAAAAAAAAAAAAGGTCACATGCTGTACTTGGCTGGATGCACTTTATCTCCAGGGTTGTGCTTTTTTTTTGGCAGAACTGGGGATTGAACTCAGGCCCTTGCACTTGCCAGAGAAGTGCTTATTCCACTGAGCCATCTCCCTGGCTCCTGGGTTGTGCATCTTAACAAGCATGTAGGTGATGCTGATCCTATATTTTTTTTTTAAAATAAGATCTTAGAATGATATCACTTTTAGTATTTCCATATAAACTTGTCCATTTTAATACAGAAACAGACACAATACCTGAATCTATCAATACTTCACTAAGGTTAAAAAAAATACAGTAAAAACTTTTAGTGAAGCCCAGGCAAATTCATATAGTTAAATAAAAGTAAAAGCCTCTACTGGGAGATAATCTATCAGAATCTTAAGCAAGAGCCTACTGACAAAGAGCTTTTAAATGTTATTATAACCCACATTCTGACCTCCTATATTGTTATTTTTTTTTCCCCCCTTCACTTCAAACTTTATTCCTAAAACAGGAAAGCTTTCCTTACTGGACTTAGAATTGTACCAAGCTAAAGATGTTTCTTAAGAAACAGATTGGGAAACTATTTAAACTCAGATACTTTTGTAGGTAACTATATTAACAAACCCTTATGCTGTTTTACATCAATTTTAAAGGGAATAAAAGAAGGGATAAAAATGATATTTATTAGTGGTTAACTGCCACAATGGCCAAAAGACTACGAGCTGCATTGATGGTACCCTCAAGAACATTCCACAGTCCTGGATGGTAGAGCAAGGCAGGTTGTGAAACAAACAAATAAACAACAACAGAAGGCATCAAAATCTAGTTTTGAGAAAAAAGATGAAAAGATTATTCCTTTTGATTTCCTTTGATATTCCAGAAAATTACAAAGTAAAAATAACAAAACAAGTTTTAAGATTCACGACTGATATGGTGAGATCTGTGGATGCTGTTGTAACCAATAATTTTTTTTTCCTTCTTACAACACAGTGACTGTACCTAATCCTGTTATACTGAATAGGGTGAGGTGGTAGACAATACTTCTTGGCAAATAAAGGTTGTATCACTCAAAAGCAGAGCATAAGGAGATCTTAACCAACAAAAGTCTCTTCACTCTAACCTCAACCCTCTGTACAAAAAAGGCAAGAGGACATACAAAAACAAGGTAAGAAAAATCTCCAAAGACTCCCAATTCTCCCAAGGCAGATCAAAGGGGCCTAACAGAGAGGAAAACAAAAACCAAAATTCTGAGCTCTATGAAATGATTAAAGAAAAAGCAAAGAAACTTAGTGACCTCAAAGATGACATAACCAAATATAAATACTGAAAATAATAAACAAATTGACCAATGGAGTTACAGATGAATCAAATAAAAAATTAGAAGAGTTGAGCAAAGCCATCCAAAATACCAATGACAAACTTAGTGAAGAAACAGATTTCCATTAAAAGGTGCCAAAGACAAATCCTGCTCATTCATATATACCTCATACAAAATTATCTTTCAAAATTGGTGGAGAAATAAGGACATTCTATGACAAAGAACATCTTATGACCACTCAACCAGCACTCAGAAAAACTCAAGGCTATTGTACATATAGAAAGAAAATGAAACCAACAAAGCCAAAACTCCTGATGGAATGAGTATATCAAGTAGGGTGAGCAATTAAATAAAAAGGAGAAAATAAGAGTCTATTGGTTTAATAATATCACTTAGTTACTGTGAGCTGATCAGGTCCTCAATCTCCCAAAAGAGGGTGCAGCAAAAGCTAAATAAATGAGGCAAATAGAATGATTTCATGGCTCCAGGAAGATTAAAGACCTCTCATAGAATTCAAGACATTCTCAGGGCTACGACCAAGACTTTGTTTATTTTGTTATCAGAAGAGAAAGGAATACTCAAGAAGGGTAGAACCATTCAAAGACTTCTCCAAGGTATTAAAGTTAATTTACCCAGAAGTGAAATGCCTGAGGCTACAGTCTTTATCAGGTTGAGGTTAGGTCCAGGCTGTGATCTTGACTTAACCTTTGAGGCTTTTTTGGCTTCATCTGTTATTACCAGACTCAGCGAGTCAGAAGAACACTTACTATGAGTCCATGGCCCATCTCTAAACAAGGAGCCTAGGCCTTAAACAGACTCACAAGTAAACATGGAAAGCCAGTTGGTTAATGTAAGTCCTGCTCAGAGCTGCTACACAGTGGTCACCATGCAGAGTCAACAGCACAAAAATAATACAATGAAAGGAACAAGCCAATATGTTTCAGTAATAATTCTCAATGTAAATGGCCTCAACTCCCTAATTAAGAGACACAGATTGGAAATTCAAAGAATGGAAAACAACATCCCATGTACCAGGATCTCAAAAAGTAGGAGGGGTAGCAATCTTATTCTTAGACAAAATAGATTGCAAGCTAAAACATATCAGAAGAGGCAAAGAAGACCATTATAACTAATAAGTTGAGGGAACAATGCAAAAAGAAACTGTAAATATGCACTGAATACTGATATGCCCAACTTCATAAAACAACACTATAGATTAAAAAACACTATAGATTATAAAAGATTAAAAAACACCAACACAATCAGAGTGGGGGACCTTAATATCCAACTATTACAAATAGATCAACTAAACAAAGGATTAACAAAGAAACATCAAAGTTAAACCTATAAATGGATTTAATGCCTATCTACAGTGTTCCACCTATTACTACAGAATGTATATCTCACTAGCATAAAGAACTCTCTCTGAAGTAGACCTCATAATAGTCTGTACATCTTCCTTTTTATAAATATGAAAATCAAAATATCCCATGTATATCAAATCATAGTATACTGAAACTGGAAAATAATTGCAAAATAAACCACAGAAATTTTACAAACATATGGATATTAAATTAATACAGCCCTAAACACTCATGGATCACATAAGAAATCAAAGAAATTACTAGAATCAAACAATAATTCCAGTGCAGTGCATACCAGAATCTAAGGGACAGAATGAACTCAAGCTGTAGAAGGAAGCTTCTTCATGTGAATGCTCACTAAAAAGAAAAAGAAACAAACAAAAAACTAGCAGCAAGTTTTTTTGGTTTGTTTTTTGAGGTACCAGGGATTGAATTCAGGACCTTGCCTGGAAAGCACTTATTCTACTGAGCCATCTCCCTGGCCCTAACATAAAAAAAAACTAAGCTGAAGAAAATAACCTAATCATATAGCTTAATGCCATCATGCCAGGCTATGCCAATCTCTTTAAAGAATTTCCCAATGCTAAAACCCTCAACAAGATACTGGCAAATACAATTTAACAAATCATCGGAAAGATTATACATCACGGAAACAGGCTTTATGGTTTAACATATGCAAATCAATAAATGTAATATATCACATAAATAGAAGCAAAGATAAAAATAACTTGATTATCTTACTACACACAGAAAAAGCCTTTGACAAAAATCCAACATCCATTCATGATAAAAATTCTGAAAAAATACTGCAGATATAAGTACTTTACCTCCATCTGATAATAGTCATGTAGGACAAACCTACAGTTAGTATCATATTAAAAAGAGAAAAGTTGAAAGATTGACTCCTAAATTCAGGAACAAAGATTTCCATTATTGTAATTTCTTTTTTTTTGTCTTTTTGAGACAGGGTCTCACTGTGCAGTTCAGGCTGGCCTTAAGCTCACTTTGTAGCTCAGGCTGGTCTTGAACTCACAACAATCCTCCTGCCTCAGCCTCCCTAGTGCTGGGATTACAGGCCTGCGCCACCACGCCCGGCTTGTAATTTCTATTCCTTATAGTACTCAAAACATTTACCAGAGGAACCAGGCAAAAGAATGGACAAAAATCAACAAACAAAAATCAAAGGCATTCCTGTACATCAATAAAGAATTCACTGAGAAGCAAATTAGGAAAACAATACTATTCAGAACTATAGTACTCCGAAAAAGTAAATTGAGGAGGATATCAGAAAATATGAAGCTATTCCGTTATTAAGCAGCCAGAATCAGGTGGTTTGTTAATATAGATGAATGCTGATACATAGATTTAATGCAATTCTAATCAAAATGCCAAAAGCATTTGACATAAGGCATAACAGTCCAATTTCAAGGGACACTACAATAATATGGTGATAAAAATAGCATAGTACTGGCACAAAAACAGACATGTGGATTGATGGAACAAAAGATGAAGAAACAAACCCAGGCATATTAAAAGTCATCTGATGGCTAAAAATGTATTGTGAGGCAAAAAACAAAGCTTCTTTAACAAATGGTGATGGGAAAACTGGTTATACATATATAAAATATTGGACTGAGAAGCATATCTATCTTTATACCAAAATAAAAAAAAATGAATGAAACAGTTAATAAAGCAGAAATAATTTTAGGTACAGTAGCTAAATACTGAAGATATAGGCATAAGAACTTTCTAAACAGAACTCCAATTGTAGAAGAAATAATATCAAGAATCAACAAATGGCATTACATTAAATTAAAAGTTTTGCACAGTAAAGGGAATAATACAGTGAAAAGACAACCTAAAAACTGTGAATTTTTTTTTTCTCTGACAGAGAACTAATAACTAGAATGTAAAAAGAACTGAAAAAAAGTTAGATCCTTCAAAGACCCAAACAAAATATGACAACTAAGATTCAAAGACACTTCTCAGAAGAAACAGAGGTGGGCAATAAATAAATGAAAAAATGTTCAATATCTGTGGCCACCAGAGAAATGAAAATTTAAACAACACAAAGATTTCATCTCCAATGAGGGCTTGACATCAAGAAAACAAGTAATAATAAATGCTAGTAAGGCTATAGGGAGAAAGGAAAACTCCTACATCATTGATGAGAATATAAGCTTAAGAAAATCAGTATGGAGAATCATCAAGAAGACTGAAATAGAAATTCCATTCAATTCCACTATTTCCTTTCTTGGTATCTTCCCTAGAGTTAAAACAAATCATATTACAGTAATACATGTATACCTATGTTTATAGTATACAACTTATAATACTAATTCTTGGAAGCAGCCTATATAAAATTAGAAAACAAATACAGAAAGCATGGTAATTATGACCTAAGGAACTACTACTCTGGCATAAAGACTAAGTTGGAGACTTTTGTTTGAAAAAGAGTACTACTTGAGACCATAATGATAAATGACAAAAAAAAATATTGAGGTTTAACTATATAATCTCACTTATATAAGAGAATGAAGCATAATTTCAAAAAATAAAATCAAAGATAATAAGAAATAAGGAGGGAGATAACTTGCAAATGGGCAATAAAAGCACCTGGAAATGGTGAGAAGGTAAAAGGGAACAGAAGGGAAGTAAGGCATGTTAAGAACATGCACCCACTCCAAAAATGAATGTAACCATTATATACTGCAAACATGTACTAACAAAAAGATTTCTATGATTAGGAAAATATCATCAAAGATATCTATCTATATCTGTATTCTATGTGGAAAAGGTTTCATAGTGATAAAATCTTAGAAGGGATTTTTCTCAAATCCTGCATCTTCTTGATCTCTGGATTTTGTATATGCTCATATGTAATAATGAATATTCACTGGCTGATAGCTACATACATTCCTTTTATAAGATTCAAAATAGTCAAAGATTTCCTGCAGTATTGTGAAAGAAGCTATAAGCAAGTCTTCTGAAGAGAAGCAAAGTCCCTTTCACTACTGACTATACATCTACAGTCATAATCATTAGTTACATGGTAAAGCCACTGAATTACATTTTATAAGCAATAAATAGGCATATGCATATGAGCTATTGCTTTGCTGGTGATTATCATACAATGAAGTAATGCAATGTGGCTGTTATGGCACAGAAGCCTACGTACTGGATGTCTTCTGACATAGTCATCCACTTGTTGCTTCAGTTGAACTCTGTGTGCATCAGTGAGCTCTTGAAGTCCTTGCCAAGGGACAAATAATTTCCTTTTCTTCCGGCACTTTGCTATGAATTTAAGAACCTGAGGGTGAGGAGAAAAAAAGGTTTGTGATTTTTCTCCCCTAATACAGCTATTATTTGTCTATGACACATAGCAGTGACACCATGGTAACAATGGTTAACTCTGAGTGAGGATGAGGATGAATTGTGATAGAGTAAGAATGGGCAGTGATTTTTTTAACTGTACAGGTGTCCTCAGTTTATGAGGTGGTAAATCTCCTAATAAACCCACTGTTAAGTTGAAAATATTTTAAATTGAAAATACACATTTACTATATCTAACTCACCTCTTTTGTATAGCTTACCATCATACTGTGGTTTCTACTGAATGCCTATCACTTTAGCACCCATCATGTAACATAGGGACCATCTAGATATTCCTCTCTCTCTTTATCTATCTATCTATCTATCTATCTATCTATCTATCTATCTATCTAAAATCTTAAATGTTCCTCAAAGGCTTGTGGATTAAAGGTTTTGTTCAGGGCTGGAAAAATAGCTCATTGGTCTAAAGTGTCTGCTTAGACAAGCTTAGGCAGGCACAGAGGACCTCAGCTTGATCCCAGGCACCACATGCCCTGCCAGCCCTGCCCCCAGGGTGGGCTGAGGAGGCCTAAATAAATAAGAACTAAAACAAATAAAGATTTTGTGTCCAGTTGATGGCGCTGTTGATGGAAGCTAGAACCTTTAAGACATGAGACTTGGTGGAAGGAAGTTAGGTCACTAAAAGTATGCTCTCACCCCTTCATTCTCCCTGCTTTCTGTGGGCATGGAGCTGAGTAGCTTTGCCACTGATGCTTTGATTTGCCATAGGCCTTGGACTGAAACCTTAGAAACTTGAGCCAAAATAAATCTTTCCTCCTTCTAAATTGACATTTTAGGTATTTCTGTCACACCAATGGAAAGCTGACCACAAAGATATATTGATTTTTTTTTATATGCAGTAAGCAATAAAGATTAACAAAGGAATTAAGCATTGGGTTCTAATCACAGTTCTACTTATAAACTGTATCAATCTGGACCAGTTACTTGATCTCTATAGAATCCTAATTCTACATGACCAACAGTATTAAAAACATCATGAAGTATCTAAAAAGACTTTGGTAAATGAGAAAATATTATAAAATAAGGTCGGAGGCAGCAGACAATATCTTACTGCTCTTTCCTATGTCCTTCACAATCAATTTCTAATAAAATAGAGAGAGCTTGGTGATCTAAGTATCTGCCTGACAAGCTCAAGGACCTTAGTTCGATCCTCTGTACCACATGCTGTGCCTGGTGGGGTGGGGGGAAGACACCAGGCCGGTGTGGTGGTGCACACCTGTAATCCCACGCTGGGGAGTGTGTGACAGGAGGATCACTACAAGTCTGAAGTGCATAGCGAGACCCTGTATCAAATAAATAAAATTTAGAAACATTTTTAAAACAATTATTATATAGTTATCCAATTATATCAAATACTTAATCTATACATTAAAAATTCAAATACAATATGCTGCACTTACAGAGGATGTTGGAATATACAAAACAATTTCCACAAGTGAGGACATCTGGTCTATAAAATTGAGTAAAACGATAGGGCAGACCTTCACTCACATATCAAGTACACCTAAGAGCTGATGATGACATTAAATAATATACAGCCATGCCTGGCAAACATGGGGCCCCGAGTTTGATTCCTGGTACTCCTCCGAATGAATAAATAAAGTAGATAAATAAGTAATATATAGCTTCTTATCCTTGAAGAACTAGTAGCCCATATAACAGAGGAAGAAAATTAAATATTGCCATATGGTAAATAATTTTTTTTTTCCGTGGTTTTTTTTTTTTTTTTTTCCTTGCAGAACTGGGATTGAACTCAGGCCCTTGTGCTTGCCAGGGAAGCTTTTATTCAACTGAGCCATCTCCCCTGTCTCCGAAGGTTCTACAGTAGTCCTAAGGACTGGGTGTCTAAATAAGATTTATTTTACTGTACTACTAATTTCTATTGATTATTGAAAGGAACAGTTAACATTGAATTGTTAAATCAATCTTGCATTCTTTTATCTGGCAATCTGAGGAACTATGTTGAAGATAACACTATGCAAACACAACAACCATTGTTAATTTTCTATCATCTTTTTTTGAAATTCTATATAGTTTTTATTGTTTTTGTGTTGCTGTTATAGTTATTTTGTGGGGGATTTTTCTCTTTAAAATAACAAAAAAGATTAAACTTATGAATCATAGCAAGAGATGAAGGAGCTACTGGCAAAGATAACCTACTTAGATAAACAATAGCAGATAATTTTCCAAATAAGCTTAGGAAGTCTAATTCACTTGACCAGGTCTTTCAAAGGTAAATATCAAAGTCAATCTGAACATACTTTGGCTCCTTAGCTGTTTTTGCTATATTAGACTCACTGCTCTTTGAAGTATGATGGCTGCTTTATGTTCCATGAGAGATGGCCTTTGTCGCTGGAACTTTTTCCTCTCCCTGTACCCTCTCCAATGCTTCTGGATAATCAGTGCTGATTTCTCTTCCAACTCCTGATTGTATTTCTGCACTTGACCTAAAAAGATGACAGACACTATTACAACATACTGCTGTGTTTTCTCAAGTTCTAGAATTAGGACAGTGGTAATAACAACAATCTTCTAGTTGTTTTAATATTGCTACTGATTTTCTCTAAGATTTAAAAAAAAAAAAGTTTTTCCAGATTAAAGTGGGTATATTTGAGAGAGTATAAAAAACTGATAGTGGAGGTGAAAAGAGAAAGAATTTTAGGATGTCTTAGATGGGAAACTGAGTAGACGGTTGGCACCATTGCCTGATACGAGATATAAAAGATCTAGGAGTAAGGTAACTTCAAGATGCCTCTGGCTATTTAAATAAAACTATCCCACAGGCAGTTTGCTACAGAACTATACTAAGAGTACACCAATTGGCTACTTAGATTTACAGAAAAAGAAAAGTCAAAATTCAGGTCCTTGAGGGCATTAAGGAAATATGAAATACTGAACAGTCACCTCTAGTCAATGGCTACTAAATTAGATGTTGCAGCATTTGTTTATGTGAAAAGTTCTATTCAGTGGTCCTGCTGGATACAGCTTAGGTGAGAGGGTGAATGTAAGGTGCTAAGTACTCAGGTGATAGTTGAATCTACAGCTATAGGTGGGAAACACCAGGCAGAATATGAGAATAACTGGGTATTGATGGAATTCTGAAAGTAACTAGATTCAAAATAAAGAGAAACAAGGGGCTCATGAAATTTTCTGGGAGTCAGTAATAAGAAAAAAAGTGAAATAAGTAAAAAGTCTTGCAATCAATTAGCCCTCCCAGATCACACTTTATTATTAAATTTAACTTAGTCTCCACAGGATGCAAGGTCATGTTGCAAGTTTGTATCTACAGAATTAAGTAAAATTTTGATGCAGAATGTTGTAATGTTCTAATTACTTAATTGAATTCAAAGAGTTTGTCTGACTCAATTTTTGAGTATAATTTTTTTTTTTGGCACTGGGGATCAATCTCAAGACCTTTTGATTACGAGGCAGGTGCTTTTGCTGCTGAGCTATCTCCCTGGCCCAAGTATAAACTTTGTTTCATCAATTTACCTTTAAAAGAAGAAAACACCTGATGGAGAAATTGCTCATCATCAACTAACAGGTCTGAATTTGGAAAAAATTGTAAGTTTTGGATTCAGGTTCAACATGGTTTTTCAGGGGGGAGGGCAGTGCAGAGAACAAGGAAAAGGTCTAAATACATAAAGAACATCCAGAGCTAGAAAAAATAATTTTTTTTATTTACATTGTTATACTTGTAAAGTTGCTACTGCACTCACCTGGGTGAACAATTTTAAGCATATTCAGCCGCAATTCTCGGGAAAGTCTCATGGCTCTCTGCCTTTCAAGTTGCAATTGTAATTTGAGATCCTTTTCTTCCTTCTGCCTATTTAGCTTTAGCAATGCCTTTGCTCGTTTAGATCTGTGATGGAATCAGTAAGTTTAAGCAGTTATACACAATGTCACAGTTCATATGTCCATTCAAGAAATCTTTACAAGTAATCGAATAAATGCAGACAGAAAACGTATTTTAAAGATAATTCCTGTGTTGCTGGGGTGTAATGAAATACACTGTCATGTACTTCAGCTGGAAAAAGTTTTTTTTTTTTTTTTTTTTTTTTTTTTTTTTTTTT
>PVKA01027430.1:0-30546 GCA_004027165.1 Ctenomys sociabilis
TGCGGGGACAACGGCGGAGAAGAAAGGGAAGTAGACCTGGGGGTGGGGGAAAGGTCAGCTTTCTGACTTTGATGAAACAACAGTCTGAGTGAATAATTTCAGAATTCTGGTTTGGATTAGATCCAAGAGACTTAGAAAAGACAAAATCTGAGTAACACATTTTGAGTTGTTAACTGTGACAACAAATATTGCAACAATCTGTTCCATCAAAATGAAGGACTTTGTTATTAGAGGGAGTTGCGGGATCAAAGAATGATTTTCCAAGTGCCTGAGTTCAATCTCCAGTTCCACAAAAAAAAAAAAAAAATGATTTTCATAACGTTGTAAGCTTGAAGTGATTTGTGTTTCACAAGAATCATTTTTTTTATCTAAATAAACCAAAATCACCATTCTAATCAAAGTTCAAAGTCTAATTTCATTCTTATTTTCTGTTATAAGAAAGTTTTCGCCTAGAAGCAAGAATTTAAATTGCAGCCATACAATTTTATTTCATTACAGTTCAGGGCAACAAAAGATGAATGTGAAACTATTATGTTGGTTATTCTCTTACCTGGTTCATGACTTTACTCAGCTAAAGGCCTCAGGTAAAATCCTCTAGGTAGTGCTCCTCAGAGATACTTCTTTCCTGACCCCCACCTGCCTTTTTAATTTTCTTTAATTTTCTGTGCTTACTCTTCCTAGTGTTATATACTTACATATTTTATGCCTATTCTAATAAAATATAGGCTGTATATGGACAGTGTTTTTTCATCATTGTATCCCTATCACCTTAAATTGATGTTCAATAAATAATTATTGCATTAATTAATAAAGAAAGGAAAGAATGGTGTAATGTCAGATAATTAGAAGCTTTTAACTATTTCCCTAACCAAGTCCACATGGCAGTCAGTGAAGATCACTGAATTAAGGGACACAAAGGGACAAGGAGTGTAGGCTCAATATGGTGCTATTCTGGGCACAACCACTAAGATGCATGAACTTCTTCCCTAAACATTCTGTCTTTGGCTCTGAGGCAATTCTTTTAATCTGAGGACACTTTGTTTTCCCTCATTTCCATTTTAAAAAATTAGAACAATCTAGAACTGAGAAGCATAGAATTTAAAAAACTTTCTTGAAATCTGTGTGAATAATTTTCTAGCTGAAGAATCAAAATCTGAATGGATGGGTTAAATCTGAGTCAGATCTTCTGAGGATTAGGGCACCAGTGGGTGGGCAGGACATGAGTAGGGTACCAGTGGGTGTATAGTACAATGGGAGAAAGCAATAAATAAATTCTGAGGATATGTAAGAGGAATATTTGGGTACCAGTGGATGGGTGGCATAATGGAAGTAAGCAATAAATAAAGTCTGAAGATATGTAAGAGGAAGATTAGAGTACCAATGGATGGGCAGGACATGAGGTTATGTAAGAGGAAGATTAGGATACCAGCATAATGGGAGTAAGCAATAAATAAAGTGTGAGCATATGTGGGAGGAAGATTAGGGTACCAGTGGATGGGCAGCATAAAGGAAGTAAGCAATGAAGTCTTTTTCAAAAAGGAGATTCTGTTTGTGACTCCAGGCAAGCAGAGAGGGCAGCAGCTGTGCTCTTTCTAGCTCTGTCTCCCACAAGAGGCAAGATCAAGGACACTAACAGCTCATTTTCTATAAAAATTAATTCTGAGCATAGCATTGTAGTATGCCTGTAATGCCAGCATCTAGGATGCTATGGCAGAAGGATCACAATCTGAGCCCAGCCTGAGCACTTTAGACTTAGTAAGACCAGTCTAAGAGGAGGAGAGGGTGCCAATGCTATGTAGTGCCACACGAAGGTCCTGGATTCTCCAGCACCCACACAAAAATACCAATTCTGAAAAATTAATCAAGAAAACTTTGAGTTAATCTCCTAAAGCCCCCAACAAAATTGGCACAAGTTTCTTCTAGAGGAATAAAAATAAAAATAGCGAACAATGATCTTCCCTCCTCTTAGCAACTGCTTTGCATGTTCTTGGTAAAGGAAGTCCACATGCAACAATTTGACTTCTAGGCAGCTAATATTTAGGTGCTCTAATTTTTTCTAAGCTTTGATGAAACTATGAATATGCTTGCATTTCCCTCCATTGCACCTCATCCCTCTGTGGATTATAAGAAACAAAAAGCAAATAGATTTTCTCACTGCAAGATCCACTCTGAAATACTCTATTTTACATCATAAAACTCTGGGGAAATTATATCATGCTTTAAACAGAGAAAACTTGCAAATTGCAACTTTTGAAAATGGAAAAATCTGATCCCTCTACTTATTAAAAGGGCAGATAAAGGAAGTATTATTTTAAAATAAAACAGTATTAAAAGGTTTTAAAAACTAACAAACTGGGAAGATAGCAGTGTAAAAAGTGGCAGCATATCATAGCCTCTCTAGGATCCCGACTCATAACACCAGGAAAAAATGTATTAAGCAGAAAAGGAGAAGCTCTCAGAATTAAGAAAGAGGAAAACTAGAAATTACAGAGAAACTGAAGACAGCACAAAAGAAGGAAGCAGACTGAAATGGTAACCCTATCTCCCAGGGAAGGGGACCTGTACCCACAAACACAGGGTGAGCCCTGACAAGGCCAGCAGCCCCAGAGAGAAACAGTGTAGCAGGCTGGCAACACAAGCGCCAGGAAAAACACATAGTTATCGTAAACTGCAAATACAGCCTGGGGCTTTATTCTGAAAGTGACTCCTTGCACAAGGTAGGCTAGAGATAGAGAAGACATCCATTGCAGTGCTTCTCATATTTGAAAGTGATTAATCACGAGTCATTTGTGGAAAGGGTTATTTAAGACTAAGTTAAACCAAGAATCAAAGTCACAGAACAACTACACTTCAGGGTTTCTGGGGTCACCCAATCACAGTACCTGATTGGGAGACAGTTATAGGAGACAGTAGCAGAGAAGGGATAAGGTAGATATAGACCTTCTGAAAAGTTTAAGCAATGGTAAACTCAGGAAGGACATGGTGGTCCTGCTCTCTCTGGTGAAAAGCTAGTCTGGTCCTGTGTGATTTTTGGAGGTGACTGAGTCTGAATTTGTGGGCATTACCCCAGCCCCACTCCTCCTTCACCTAGCTCCACCCTATCCCCACCCTGCCCCTGACTACCTCTAATAGATCTTGGTTGTTTGCTTTCTCCATCTACCTATGTGATCAAGGATATGTATCAGCTTGGATGGTTACCACAGCCTGGGGTGTACTGACAGAGAAGCATCCAGACTGCTGTGGAGTAGGGGGACCTCCCAAACTCACAGGTCATGAAGGAAGCCAGAGATAGCAGTGACTTGGGGCACAAGAGGGACATGGACACTGCAAGGGTCCACATGTCCATCCAAATATGAGCTATTTATATTTTCTCTCTCTCATCACTCTCCCAGTTAGAGTGATTACAGCCCTAAAGCAGATTCTACACTATTGGTTGGCCCAGCCCAGCAGGAAAGCCAGGGCAGGACTCAGCATTCACACAAAAAACTGAGTGTGGGAACAACATTGAACGTAGTAGTGACTCACTATCCCTCCTCATATCTGGTGGACTCTGAGACTGCTGCAGGCACTGGAAAGAAATCATCCAAACACATGGAAGAATTTTTAGACTCATTTTCCTCTTCTTCTTTTTTGTTTTTATGGTTGTGGGCTTTTTCTTTATTTCCTTTCTTTGTTTCATTCTGTTTTTCTTTGCTTTTCTGGATTGTTTTCTATTACTTTCATTCCATCCTTTTCTTTTTCCTTTTTTCTTTCTTTCTCTTGGACAGGGTTTTGCTTGTAATTCAGGCTTGCTTTGAATCTACTATGTTGACTCATACTCATAGTGATCATCCTACCTTAGTTTGCCAATGGCTGAGGTTGTAGGCATACAACACCATGCCCAATTTCTTTTACTCTTTAATGAGATCCTTTATCTCACTTGTCTCTTTTTCTTTTCTTATCTTTATTTTTTCAAATTTACTTGTTTTTTTCTTTTGTCATCTTCCATTTTATTCTTATTACTATTAAGCTTTTTATCATGTCAATCCTATGCTATTTTTGTTGAATTATTTTCTATTGTTAATGGTGGTATAGTGGTTGTGTTTAGTAGACATTCACTGTATGTTAATAATTGTTTTGTCTCTGTGTCTATATTATCATTGCAGATCTCTTTTCTGTTAAGAGTGGTACAGTTGTTTTATTTGCTCTTAAAGTAAATCAACATCCAATTTGTTTTCCACTCTATTATTTTGGCTGATTTCTTTGCTATCGCCAGTGGTGGTCTACAGTTAGTGATCCAGCTTAGCTACTGTGAGGAGGGCACAGAGGCTGCATGAATCAACAAGATTTTTTGCTCATGGGAAGATAATTAAGCACATCATGGGTGCAGGGGCTGGCATGGTAAAATCGGAGATTTACAATTGAACATAGACTGCAATGTAAGTTGGCACCATGAGATCCTTTTTTTTTTTTTTTTTTTTTTTTTTTTGGGTGCAGGGTCTCACTATGCATGCAGCCCACATTCATACTGATCTTCCTGCTTTTTGCCTCTCACGTGCTGGGATTACAGGCGCGCGCCACCACGCCCGGATTGTATCGCCGGCTCAGTGCACCCGAAGGCGGGGCCGGCACGGCTTGGGGAACCAAGGATCGAACACTGGTCCCTACGCTTACCTAAGCAAGCGCTTAGTCCACTGAGCTATATCGCCGGCCCTGAGATCTTTTTGATTTTGTGTTCTTGCATCTTTTCTCCCTTCTCTCGTCCTCATTTTCTTACCTTTTTATGTTTTCTCTTTCCCACCCCCTATTCACCATGTTACATTACTCTACACTAGCACCCTAATGTACCTATCGGTATAGATAATAAAGATATAGGTGTATAGAGATACAGGTATGGATACAGATATGGATATGGATGTGGATACAGATATAGAAGATGTTTGTTTATGTGAAAAGAAAAATAATTAGCCAGTGCTTTAAGTAATGCCTTTCAAGGACAAGTCAGGGTAATGCTCACCAAAAATTGTACATAAAGCATCCAAATATAAGCTAACTACCAACGTATTAACAATTTGCAACACTCATTGCTTCTCTGTATTTCCAACTATGGTCCCATCCCCTCTGGCACTCTCATAAATATTCTCTAAAATACTCTCAACACTAGTCCTTCACCCCACTTATAAAAATAACGCCCATAAAATCTAATCACCTTTTATACATCTATTGCTATTTCTCTTCCTTCCTTCTCTTCTTACTGATTCATCCTCTTCCTTGTTCTTTTACTTCTCCCATACCTTTGCCACCTAATCTACCTGTATGTATAGTGCAGTCTGTATGGGACATTTATAAAAGAATGAAATTGTTAAAACAAGTTTCAGGGTACATGACTGATGTGTGGTTGCATCTGGTGACACTGATGTAATAGGGATTCTTTCCTGCAGCACAGTGACAGGGGCCTATTAAAATGAGTAGGTTGATGAGGTAGGTAAATACCAAAGAGCAGCCAAAGCTGTGATCACATTATTAGAAAGAAGACGTTAAGGAAAAACATCTCAATACTAGCAGCAAAGCCTTTCCAACCCTAAACTCTCAGCACCTAAACAAAACAAACAAACAAAAGCACAGGGAGGAAAGAAGGCAACAAAATGCTTTCCAAAACCCTCAAAAGCTGACCTATCGAGTATCAGTGAGGAGAAAAATCAAAAAAGCAAATGGCTGAATTATACAAAAGGATAAAAAGGAAGGACAGGAAGAAACAAAAATACCAATAAGGTGCTTGGAAAGCTTGAAGATTATATAACTAAACAGATAATGAACTTAATAAAATAACAATTTGCTAAAAGAAGATAAAAAGAGAAAGCTAGCTGAGCTAACCAAAATGATGCAAAATATGAAGATTAGTTAAGCAAGGAACTACAGCCCAAAAAAAAGTAGACATAGACACAAAAGACATACAAAATTCTATTGGAAGTATGGACGGGCAGTTTCATCCCCTGGTACTGCATGCCATGCTGGCCCTGCTCCTGGGTGCACTGAGCTAGCAACTGAGTCCAGACATGGTGACTCACACCTGTAATCCCAGCACTGGGGAGGCTAAAAACAGAAGGATCACTAGAAGTCTGAGCTGCATAGTGAGATCCTGTACCAAATACATAAATTAAAAAAAAAATTAGCAACAGCATTCCTCATAGAACTAGAATAAATAATCCTAGAATTCACATGGAACCAGAAGAGCCCTGTAATAGGAAAGCAACCCTGGCCAAAAGAGAAAAGCAAGAGATAGTGCAATCTAGACTTCAAGTTACATAATAAAGCTACAATGATAAAACTAACATGGTATTGGCAAAAAAAAAAACAGACATGTAGATCAATAGAACAGAATAAAGGATGAAAAAACAACCATGGGCATATTCAGACATCTAAGTTTTGATAAAGGTTTTAAAAAACATGGCTTCTTTAATAATATGATTCTAGGAAAACTGGCTATGTACAGGCAAAAGAATGACTCTAATTCCATATCTATCACTATGTGATCAAATAAAATCAATATGGATCAAAGACCCAAATATTATAATAGAAACACCTAATATACTGGAAGTTAAAATAGGTGAAACTATTGAAGACATAGGCAGAAGTATCTATTTTCTGAACAAAACCTCAGTTGCACAAGAAATAATACCAAGAACCAACAGATGGAATTATTTCAGATTAAAAAGATTTTTCACAGCAAAGTAAACAACCAGTAGAGTGAAAAGAAAAACCATAGAATGGAGAAAAATTGCCAACCACTCCACAAAGTATCAGTATCTACAATATATAATGAACTAAAAAAAGTCAACTCTTCCCAGTAAAAACAAAGGGTGGGTAATTTAAATGAATAGATATGTCTCAGAAGAAAAAGTAAAAAATTGCCAATAAATACTTGAGAAAACATTCATCATCTCAGGCATTAGAGAAATGGAAATGAAAATAACGTAACAATGGGATTCCATGTTACTCTATCAAAAATGGTTATCATCAAGAAATCAAATAATAGTAAGTACTGGGTAAGGTTGCAGGGATAAAAAAGGAACCCTTCTAAATTGTTGTGAGAATATCAACTAGTATAATTACCTTTGAAAGAAGTATAGAGGGCTGGGAAGATGGCACAGTGGAATAAGCGCTTCCCTGGCAAGTGCAGGGGCCTGAGTTCAATCCCCAGTTCCACAAAAAAAGAAGTATAGAGATTCCTCAGAAAACTCAAACTAGAAATTTCATTTGACCCTGCTATTTCCATCCCAGGTATCACCCTGAAAAAGTTAAAGACATCACATTACAGTGATACAGATATACCAGTGTTTGTAGCTACACAGCTCACAATAGCGAATTCTTAAAAGGGGTTATATGTCCAATCAACAGGTGAGTAGAAAAAGAATTCTGGTCTGCAGAAGGATAAATTTGATTCATTTGTGGGAAAATGTATGCCCTTGATATCATAATGTTAAGTGAAATAAATCAGACATACAAGCTTAAGTATCACATGATTTTTATTAGAGAAATCTAAAATACAAATAATTTAAAGAGCAAAATAAACAATTAGATAATAAGAGATAGATCTTTTCAAATGCAAAGGTGGAGGGAAAGGGAAGGAGAAGAGGGAAGGGGAAGCAATCTTTAGGATGTGTTACACACACAGAGCCACTTCCCATAATGAACGCAGTCATGATGTACTCCAAACATGTACTAATATAAAACTTTTAAAAGTAAAAGAAAAAATGCTAAAGAAGTCTATCAGGCTGAAATGAAAGCACAGGAGGCAATAATTCAATGCCATGTGAAAAATAAAGACTGAAACAATTTAACTACTAAAGTAAACATAAAAATTAATAGTATTATATTTTGAGTCCCCAAACCCCCATCCACCTTTGATCCTATGAGACTGAAAAAGAGAACTGGACAAAACAGTGAGAATAGATTATGTAAACAATCACGAAGTGAATAAAGCTGAAAAGGAGAATTGTGTGGGGCATAGTTTTGCATGCTGTTGAGGTTAAATTGGTATCAATTTAAACAGGGGCATAGTAGGTGTATGATGCTAATTGTAATACACAAGATAACTGATAAGAGAATACATATATATATATGAATATATATTCCATGCCCAATCTCAACTGCCGTCTCAGTGTGCCCTAGGGGCAGGGCACGGCTGGCCCGGGAATTGAACCCCTGATTGCAGGTGCTTTAATCGACTGAGCTGTTTGGATGGCTCTGCATCTCTTACTGTACTGTGTGCATCATGATATATGACTATAGAGTGTTTAAAGAGAAAAAAATCGCCTATAACCTCCACTGTAACACAGCTTTAAGAATTCTGAGGTTAGCTAGACACAGTGATTTGCACATAATCCTAGCACTCAAGAGACTGAAGCAGGAAGGGTCATGAATTTGGCATGAGATGGGCTACATACCAAAACTCTAGTTCAAAAAAAAAGAAGAAGAAAAGCAAACAAACAAACTTTGTGGTCTTCATATATCCAAAATTTTTTCAAAACAAGCATGACTTCAAGTTAATATTTTTATTTGGCAGTACATAACTAAAGGTAATTATGATATCAACACCTGAGCCATAATAATATAATTTAAGAATCAAGTTTCTATTTTCACATGTAACAAAAATTCAGATCATATAGTCTACATATTACTAAGTCATGTTTAAAGTTAATATTTGAACTAAATCAGTAAACCTAAAGCAAATACCACTAATTTACTAAATAGGTACGAAAAGAACACAAAGTATTTGTTTACTGAATATGATCCCAATATTTCTTTTATCAAGAAAAGCACTTCACAAACTAGAATTATATCAGAATATGTAAATATTATAAAGTACTCAATCTTATCTTTTCATCTTTATATTCTCATTACAATAGTAAAAGGCTTCCATGTAGTCAATGCTTAACAAACATTGAAGAAGTAAATCAGTTTTAAAATATTCACTTTAGGGGTCTATAAAATTCAAATCCATATGCCAACATGTTCAGTTATGCTGCTGGGTACTGTCATAATGTAATTCAGACATGCTTTCCCAGAAACTTTCTGAGGCACTTCTTTACAAATTCTATTCTAAAGGGCTGGGGAGATGGCTCAGTGGAATAAGCACTTCCCTGGCAAGCGCAAGGGTCTGAGTTCAATCCCTGGTTCCACAAAAAAAAAAAAAAAAAAAAAAACAAATTCTATTCTAAGTTTAAGGACAAGTCTGAGAGAAAACTCCAGAAGCCAAGTCAATAAGTTGATAAAATAATAAGATTTTGAGTTAAAAAAATTTACTATATATAACTGTGACTTTTTTATTAGTACATGTTTTTAGTAAATACTGATTATATACATTTTCTTTTTTTTAAGTTTTCTTTTTTAAGGCAAGAAAAAATTGTTATTACTAGCTTTACCTATATCTTCTACTGTTTTATTTTTCATTATTTTTGATGATAGAAGCAAACATTTAAGAGTATCACTTTTTAGTATTAATTATTATAATTCTTTACTCAATTCATGTACTCAATAGCACATTATAAGCTTAAAAATAGAAGCAAAAGAGGTTAATAAAGACATAAAATCATAATTAAGGAAATAGCTAGTTTAAATACAGAAAAGATTGGAAAATTGTGTTTTAGATTGTGTTCTTCTATAAAAAATATATTAATTTGTTCACAGTGAAACTTTATCTAACACTTGCTTGTTGCAAGGCATTTGGAGTAAGGCAGATCCACAGCAGCAAGCCTAGATGGCCCACACAATTTTATGACTTGTGCCCACAGAAAGCTCAGAAGTGGATCAGAACCTCAAGTAAAATTCACAAGGAAAAGAAAATTTTGTCTGTTTTCTAAGTAGAGGCTTTCCCATAGGGACCAATATGCACTATAATTACATGAAATAAATCAGCATTATTTATTATAGCCTGTTACATAATATAATTAATGGATATATGGCTAGAGAAAATTTTATGTGGAAGACAGTATTTATCTTACCCTATTCTGTAAATATGTACTTATGTTGCAGTTATGCAACTTGTGGTTCCAGATTGATATCTGACATTGATTTTATTAAAGAGCTGCTTTATTGTCAAATCTGTGCAACACACTTGAGTTCTAGGTCTCTTTTCTAGGTCTCTTTTGATAGACACTAAAGGTACATACCCAACTAGGAACCAAAAGAGAACTAAATTGTATTTCAAGTTATAGCAATGTCTAACCCCAAATTACAAGGCCAGCATTTATTCGAAGCAGTTGCGTGAGTATCATACTAAATCTGCAATTCCCCTAAGCTTTGTTTTAAAGTTTAATATTCTTCATGTGTGCATTTTTATTTTTCATGAGAAAAAGGAAGCTAGCTTTTAAACTTTAGGTAATAGTTTATACAAAAACTCACCATACCCATTAACTTCTTTGAGTGGTACCAACAGGAAATAGAAAGTGCATTCATTCCCTCTTAAACTTAAAAACACTTCAACTTAAAAAGAAGTTAATGAAGAGATCACACACTGACTGTGATCAAAGACTAGGTAACCACAAAAGATGAGGAAGCACCCAGTGGCTGACAATAACAGGAAGCCTTAACATGTGCAGTGTGGAAGGGACAGGAGGCACATGTTGCTGACGGGAGCCCAGGGAGGCATGGAGTATGGGAAGAGAGAAAGCCTAAAAAGAGTAGTCAGTGTTGGAAACAAAAAAATATTCTTATGCAATGGTTATCATAAAAAATACTTGTAAGATCAGATTCAAATATATGATTCTTAAGATAAAGGAATTATTTTCCCCTGGTTGCTCTAGTTCTTCAGTGCAACGTATACTCAGTAACTTCCTACATTTGCAGATTCTTTTGTAGTATTCTATATATGTCCCAAGTCAAGTTACTATTTACTGAACTCACAACTGGTAATTTTTGTTTTGAAATTTCCTCAAAAAAAGTCATAAGTACTCTGAAATATATGCATAACAGGAATGAAGAAGCAGCCATTGTTTGATGGACAAGGTGGGTACAAAGGAATACACCTATGTCTCTTAGGGCAGGTCACAGGGACCTTTTGAAACAGGCGGGTTCTCCCATTACTTTGGAGGGGATGTCACAAATGTTCCCGAGCATTTCTTTTTTTTTTTTTTTAATTAATTTTACTGAGAAAGAAATAACAATGAGACAGTTTCAAAACAGGTTAGTAAGACAGTTACAATAATGAATACATTGCATATTGTTGTCTTGGTAGTAGTTATTCAGAGTACAAGATGCAGGTATGATATCTGGTCTAAACACTATTAGTACCATTCTTTCTTCTCATTGAATTAAGAGAAAGTAGCTTACCAAGAAACCACCAAATTGTTTTCCACAGGGGGTGTTACTGCTGTGAGAAACATTCTCCTTTGTGTGTATATCTGTCCTAACTATTTTGTATATACAGATACAAAATGGTCCTTCATTTGTATCCCCTTTTTTGTTTAGTTTTGTCAGAGATGGGTTTTCCATTGCCACTTAAATATTGTAGTGTGTGAATTCAGCAAAATAATTCAATATAGGCCAGTAGTCCATAATAGTAGTGGGTTACCCACAGAACTGGCAAAATCAGAAGTTGTAGACTTGAGCCTTTTACAGCTCAGCGTATTAATATGGCTTTACTTTTTATACCTTGTGTTTATACTTTTCTGCTGAATGGTTAAGACCGAGCATTTCATGCTCACTGAGATCTAGAGTCCCGATGGAAGACTGGGAAGATAGCCAAATTGACCCTCTATCCCCTTTGTCAGGATTAACTATTTAAAGTGCTAAGCATCCTGCAAGACAGTGGAGAGTGGAACCTCGAAAGGTAAGTGCCTTCCTGGGAGCTGAAGAGGAAGAAGAACAAAAATGGTATAAAGCAGAAAATAGAAAAATGATATTTAGAGGGGGAAGAAAGAATGAAGTTGTAATGATCAGCAAATTAGAAAGAAGATGGTAGGTAAGAAACTGCTACCTGATTGAGTACTTGGAGATCCTTCTCAGCCTAGAGATGAAGTCTGTATCATTTATGTGGGGTCATTCAACCAGTAAGTGATGGAGTCAGGGGCAGGCACAACTGTTTCTCTCTCCAGTGTCTGTGAATTCCGCATTACACACAAAGAAGAATGTTTACCACAGTAGTAACACCCCCTGTGGAAAACAATTTGGTGGCTTCTTGGTAAGTTAAACATAAAATTTCCATATGACTCAGTGATTCCATTCCTAGGTATAGACCCAAAGAATTGAAAACAAGTCTTCAAACAAAAACTTGTGTAAGAAGGTTAATAGCAGCTCTATTCACAACAGCCAAATGGCGGAAAGAACCCAGATACCCACCAAGATGGATATCCAGATCAATGGATAAACAAAATGTGAAATGTTCCTCTGGTGAAATCCTACCCAGGCTTCAAGAAGAATGAAGTACCACTAATGCTACAATGTGTTTTTCTTTCCTTTCTTTTAATTTTTTTTTTAATGTATTTAGGACAGGGTCTCCAGGGTCTCACTACGTAGATCAGACTTGTAGTGATCCTCCTGTTTTCAGTCTCCTCAGCGCTGGGATTACAGGCTTGTGTCACCAAACCCAGTCTCAGTCACCATCTCAGTGTGCCCCCGGGGGTGCGGCCAGCACAGCAAACCAGGGATTGAAACCGGGCCCCTGGGCTCTGGCTAAGCAGGTGCTTTAATCCACTGAGCTATCTGGCCAGCCATAATACTACAATGTGAATGAAGCCTGAAAAGATAATAAATGAAACACCTGGACACCAAAGATGACATATTAAGTTATGCCATTTGAACAAAATGTCAACAGAGGCAAGTAGAGAGATAGAAAATAGAATAATAGTCACCAAAGGCTGGAGAAAAGTGCTTGGGAGTGGGTGCTTAACAGGCTTAGGGTTCCTTTGGACGGGAAACAAATGTCAATGGAATTAAATAGTAACAGAGACTGCGTGACACTGTAAATGTACCAAATGCCACTGAATTGAACACTTTAGAATAATGAACTTCAAATCGAGTCCCAGGAGGATTAGTTGAAGACTATTGGGAATCCAACCACAGGAATCAGGTGGCATTTCTTTATAGCCCCACCATCCCCAGTGAGTTCAAAATCACTCTGTCTATTTGAGGCATTTACTTGCTAGTTAAATCCCCTGACACGTCTAGGCCCTAAGCCAGCTTCCACCTACTGCTTCATCTTTCACCTACGGAAGGTTTCTGGCCACTTTCTCCTCTTCATTACCACCTATTCTACATTTTTGATTCTTTGTCACCACAAGTCTCTATATAAAACACACCCTATGCCTTGTGCTTTCCTGAGAACAGAGCTTCCTTGTTACAAAAAAAACCTAAACAACAGGAGACACATGGGGAGTTTTAAAGGTTTAAGCAACTTTTAAATGTTCTCATTATGGTTATTTGCTGTTCTTAATTTTATGTACTTGAAAAAGTGCTTGTTGAGCACACATTGTAATTTATGTTGCAAAATGCGTCAGATGATAGTACTCCTCTGCACAGAACCCCCTGGCTTCCTGTGTCACGCAGAACACATTCCACAAACAATTACAATGAGCGCAACGCCTGTGTGCTGCTGACCTTGCTCCCCCTCCTCTCCCAATCCTTCCAGAGCTCTGAGCCCAGTGCCTCTGGACTGGTGCTCCTCCAGCTCTCTGGCTGTCTCCCCTCTGTCTTTGTCTGCCCCTTCCTTCTGTCTGAAAGGGTCACCCCTCGCCTTTCTACATAGCTCACACTTCAGTTCCTTCTAGGAGGCCTTCGCTATCCATTCTACAGAAAACAGCGTCTCCTCACCCATCCACACACCCCTGCCATGACCCCCTCCCCCCAGAACTCATCACTACTAATACTCTGGCCAGTGGGCTGTGGCCCGAGTCCCTGCTGGGGTGTAAGCACTATGAGGAAGAGACTCTACCTGCTCTCTCCACTGCTGTATCTCTCCAACTGCAGTACTGTGTGGCTGGAGTGGGCTCCACACATATGGTGACTAAATAAATGGCCTGCTAGTACTAACAGTCCTGCTCATGGTACTGACCTTGCCAAGGGCTTACACAGGCTGGGCTTTTGGTGTGTTACATTCCTATGCAAGAGCCACCTCACTGCATCTTTACAGCAAGTCAAGGGTATAATAATTACTACTAAGGTACAGGTTTAAATGTAGGAAGCGAGGCACAGACAAGTTAGACGACCTACCCACAACCAAGGATTAACTGGATGTTATCCAAAGGACACAGAAGTCAAATTGAAAAAGGTCAATTTGGGGATCAAAAGCAATAATGACTACAAGTGGCTGAACTCACCAAAAACTTATAGCCATAATATACAAACAAAAAATTGTGGTTACATTTGGAGGTTGCCATGGCATTAATTCACTATTGTAAAAATTTCTAAATTAAAAAAGAGAAGCATTTATTTTCTGATTCCTGTACAAGCTACATTTCATGATAATAAAGTAGTTACTAAGGGGAATTCTTATTTAATTCCCAGCTAGTAAATGTAAAAAGGAGGGAATCTTCTTAAAGCAAGAAACTGTCAAGCCCTAAAGAAGTTTTAAAAAAATCTAAGCCATAATCTTTTTTTTTTTTTTGTCTTTTTGAGACAGAGTCTCACTATGCAGTTCAGGCTGGCCTTAAGCTCACTTTGTAGCTCAGGCTGGTCTCAAACTCACAACAATCCTCCTGCTTCAGCCTCCCAAGTGGGACCATGCCACCATGCCCAGCTAAGCCATAATCATGAACAGATAGTAAAACCCTCAGACCACAAGTTGATGTGGAACTTCATAATAGGAAGATCAGTTGACATCACTGAAAGCAGATTTTATGTTCCTCATAATTTGAAGCATTAGGAAGAATGCAATATTGCTTACAAAAAGTTTTCGCTTTAAAAAAAACAACTGAACCTGAGTCAAATCAAGTCCCGGAAGCAATTCTCCAAAGCCTGTCTGTGGAACAGTCTATTGAGCAAATGACATGGCTTCTTCAACAAAGAAATGTACAACAGGCTAAAAGGACATTGCCATAAACTAAGACCTGGGATTCCAAATAACTAAGCATAGTATGAAAGCTGTGCTTGGATTCTGATTACAAACCTAGTTATAAAAAGATGTGTATGAAGCAATTGAGATGAGTCTTACTTTATAAGACAGAAAAGAATCACTGCTGATTTAATTAAATGTAGTTATGTCCATACCCTAAAATACTTATGGATAAATTGAAATTTGCCTTAAAGTACATTATATCAAAAAGGAAATAAGGCAAGAGAAGTTGAGACAGAAGAGACAAAGTTACTAAAACATTAGCTTATGGCTGGCCAAATAGCTCAGTGGGTTAAAGCACCTGCCAGCAAGCACAGGGCCTGGGGGTTTGATCCCCATGCCAGCCCCATCCTCGCAGCACACTGAGAGGGCAATTGAGAGTGGGCATGGTGTCACGCCCTGGTAATCCCAGCTCTTGGGAAGCTGTAAACAGGAGAATCTCTACAAGTCCAATCTAGTAGTGAGAGCCCGAACATCCTGTAGACCCTTCCCTAAAATACAGAAAAACAAAAACAAAACCAAAAAACGTTAGCTTAAGGTAATACCTTTTCCTCTCCTTCACTTGCATATTAGCAAGTTATATTTTTGTAGATCTTAATGATTCTTTATGAGTTGACATGATTATATCTTCAATTAATTTTTTAATAACACATGGCTGACTTATTTCCTGAATATCTGCATGTTTGGATTTTTATCAGTATGTATGCACAATTTAGCAAAGTATAAAATGTAGGAAAGAGTCTTTCTTTAAAACTGGAGATACTGCTTCATACCTCGAGCAGTAAGACCTTTGAAGTCAGCCACTGAGTCTCTATAAGAACTTTTGTGTCTTAATAATTGGCACTCCAGGAGGCTGGGGAGATGGCTCAGTACAATAAGCGCTTCCCCAGCAAGTGCAAGGGCCTGAGTTCAAACCCTGGTTCCGCCAAATAATTATAATTATAATAATAATAAACACTCCATACAAATTTATATAAGTGGGCAAATGAATGTTATAATATCTAAGGAAAATCTACTGGTATATATCTGGAAGTGTTTCTTATTTGGACCATACTATAGCTTTTATTTATTTGAAAACTGAGGGAGTCCATATATTCTGTTTTTTTAATTTTTTCCCACTATGTATATAAGTCAAATTATTATTCTAATGTTTGTTTTTGTTTCCATATTGAGGAATGAACCCAGGGCAGCCTTCGCACTGAGCCACAATCCCAGTGCCCGACCTCCACCCAGGTCTTGTGAATTTTGATACTAGGTTTTGCTAACTCACTAAATTACCCAACCTGTACTTAAACTTTCGATCCCTCTGCTTCAGAGGTGGGGAGTACAAGCACGTGCCACTGTGCCTGCTATTGTGTGTTTTCTTTCTTAATCATCAGTTTGTTGCCTGAACATGGCAAACAATGAATAAATATTGATTAACCTCCCAACTAATCTTCACATTGGCCACAGCTACTTAGCGCGCGTAACACTGCGGCATTGGACCAATGTGTGGTATCTGTTGCCTCATTTTCTCTGCTTGTGTTTCCAGTTTCCATTCTATCTTACGACAGAATATGCTCTTCCAACCATTCAAGTGGTATAAAGTTAATTTAGATCTGCCAGCAAGTGGCTCTTTTTAAGAAATAATTCATTTATACAGCTGTCACCCATTAGTCTCAGTAACAGAGGCTGAAGGCATTTTCTCCTGGGAAATTGAACCTTGAGGATATGAAAATATCATTACAACCATCTCAAATATTTTGATCGGAGGACCTTTATCAACATTGATTGGCTTGATTTGAGTGATTCATTTCATAATCAATTTACTATCAAGTGAAAATTTATTTGGTCTCATCTCCTACATAGGTTTTATTGAATTACTACCATTCACCAATTACAGTTGTGTAGCATTACAGAAAAAGAAGGAAAAGATAAGGTTTCTCAACTTAGGCCATGCATTACAATGCAGTAGAGAGCTTAAAGTAACAACACCCACGTCCGTCCATAAAGGACTTAGTCTAGGGCAGGACCAAAATATCCTAGAGCCCCTGAGTGAATCAAATGAACAACTGGGATTAAAAACCTAGTGAGTGCTATAAGAGTTGAATCTCTAATTTTAATCCTTTCCTATGAAAGGAACTACTGAATTGTGATGTTTTTTTTTTCACCAAAAAGAAAATAAAAAGGTAGAACTTCCCTGAAACTAAAAGATAAATAATAAAATAGGTCCTGATCAACAAGGAAAAGCTAGTCATCTCAGCCAGCACATGTTAGGAAAGTCATTTCCCCAGAACTCTCCGCCACCCCAGGCTTCTTGTATACTTTTGTTGTGTAGGCCAGGAGGGATCCAGCCCTGGCTGTTCATTCCGTGGAACACAGTGGCTAACACCTGCAGGTCTATGGGGTCAGTTGAAAGTGCTAGGACATGGGAGACTGAGGAATCAGATTAACGCTCAGTGGCTACGTGGACAGCTGGCATACCAGCAAGCTGAGACTAAGAAAAATAAAGCAGTTAACTTAGCTATCAATCAGACTTACTAAGACAGAACAGCTTGCCTTACTTTGGAACAATGCTAGGAGTTTCCCCCAGTGCTGAGGGGCAAAAATACTTGTAGAATAGTTACTAAAGTAACTTTTAGTTACTTTGGCTTCATTTTTGCTTCAGTAAAATGCCCATCCTTTGGTGAAGATGGTACAAGCGTGTCAGGCATAACAAAGTGCAACTGGAGTTCCACCTGTCCTTGTAGTAACATCAAAAGACTAGTCCCTCTTGGCCCTAGTAGCACTATCAAATTAGCCTTTCCTATCCTTTGTTTGAATCAGCCTGGGATTTCTTTTTCCTTTGTACAAGAACTTTTCCCTTGTGTTTGAGCATGAGCATTTAAAAAAAGTCTCCTTTCTGAATTATTGTGCCTCTTCTAATGGAGCGTGTAAGAGCCCAAGAAGTCAGAGACACGTGGGCAAGTTCCCAAAGTTGTGCTCCACAGCCTTGAGCTTGCATCTCCTTCTAGGCAAAGCACAAGTTTGCTCTCAGTGCCCAATAAAGGTAGTAGTTCTGTGAGCTCAGTGTTCCTCAGCTATGCCATAAACCCACTGCATCCATTTCCACATCCAGCTAGGCTAATCTACCTCCTGCTGGGGGACGTGGAGTATGTGGAAAACTAATGCCAAATCACCCACGTGCTGATTGTTCTGCTGTGGGTTATAGTCTTCTGCCAGAATCTGTGAAATAGTAACAACCTAACTTGTTTACAAGTACAGTGGAAGTCCAGATGTTTCACAAGGCCAGACGGTTTGGACCACAAAGATGAAATTGTATTATAGACATGGCTTTCTGGAAAAGACAAGGGCCTTCAGTTGGGTTAGAGGATGTGAGAAAAAAGCCCCGAGGTCAGGTAGTGAATGCTGTCGAGTAGCATGTCTTTGATTAACATGGTGAGGCTGGGAGGATGAAGTGAGGGCCCTCCTTGTCCTATGTATGAAGTGAAGTTCAGCAACAAAGACAGGGTTGAAACAAGTTGCCCAAATGGTGCTTTGGCTATAGCATGTCCTCCAGGGTGGGAGAAAGGAAAGATGTTATCATGGCAGTAGCAAGGCAAGCCCATGTCTTAATCAAAGGCAGTGCAATGTGACTGATGCTGCTGGATCCATGAGTCCCTGAAGCAGAAATAAATGTCAGCAATGGTAGACTGAAAACACCAGAAATTTATTTGTTGAGTGCAGTGCAGGAGACCATTTGAAAGTGAAAATAAATACCAAGCCTGGTTTACTAGCCACAAGCTGCTCTTCTGTGCTCCGAGTACTTCCCTCCCCTCCTCCTCAACTTCAGGATATTTTGAGAGGAGATGTGAGGGCCTAGGGGAGCCTTATGAGTCTGTTGGATGCAGGGGCCAAAGTCTGCTTGGTCCCCAGAGCAAGGATGGCCGAAGCACCAAAATGACCCAGGTCACCAAGGACTGCAGGGAAGTACTGGAGCACTAGTGAAGGCTAAGTGAATGCTTCTCCCCAGTAAAGGTGCTCTCCAGAGGCTAGGGGCACCTGAGGAGGAAGCGCTGGCATCCTTGCACAAGGAACCAAAGGACAAACACATCCTCCCAGACCGTCCGTATTCTCCCTCCAGCTGGGAGACTATTCTACCCCTAAAACAAGAATCTAATCCCTCAAAAACCTGTGTCACACTCTGGTGGGTGTTAAGAACAAGAGGGACAACAACAAAAGGCACCTGCACCAAATGATAGTGTTTGAGTAAAGTTCTCAGCGAGGAAGGAAAATTATGGGTCCTTGAACCACCTGAAGATACTGTCTGGTATGCCCACTCCCTACCCCACTTTCTGCACACATATAAATGTATAAAGAAATTGATGTGTCACATACTTGTGTTGTAAAAATCAAAGTGATAAGAGGATCTTTCCCATTCATGAATTCCTTGACCCTCGCCCAGTGGTCTTATAGAAACATTATAAAGTCCCAAGAGAGGGCTGGGGGGACAGCTCAGTGGCATACCTGCCTGACAAGCAAAAGGTCCTGAGTTTCATCCCCAGTAAAAAAAAAAAAAAAAAAAAAAAAAAGTCTCAGAAAAAAGAAAATCTGCTGCTGTAAGGCTGTTTGCTCAGTACACTAACACCACCTGCTGGACATGGACACCAAATTGTTCCTGTATGTTTCCTAGAGCTATCAAAACTAGTGACCACAAATGAGCTCATTTAAACAACATAATTTTACTGTCTCTGTGCTGGAAGCTAGAAATCCAAACTCAGGGTTGGTTCCTTGCCAGGTTATGTGGGAAATCTCTGTTCCAGACCTCTTCTTGCCTCCACATTCTGAGGGCATTCTCTCCATATCCATGTCTGAGTCCCAGTTTCCTTTTTAGGAGGCCACTATTCATGTCACAGTACAGTTACCCTAATGACTCATTTAGTTACCTCTGTAAAGACCCCATCTCCAAATAAGGTTACATTCTTGTTAGCTTGCAATTAGGGCTTAGGATTTCAACATATGAACTTTGAGAGGATAGAATTCAACGCACAGCAGATCCCTTTCAAAAGAGCTGCTGAGCTCTTGCTACAGATAAAGACTTACCTGTGAAGGCCTTGGGATTCCCAGGCCTGACATCCTTACTGCGCTGAGCAACATAGGACACACCAGCTACAAGGGAGGGGCCGCTTTACTGGTGAAATTAAAATAATGTACTTGAGGAAAGTCTGGCCTGGCCATTTCTGAGTATCATTTTAGTTTCTGCATACAGGAGGGGTAGCCACCCCTGTGGGGTGAAGTTTTCCCCTCTCTGCCAACAGAGCCACAGCTACTGGCTCAATAGAACCCTGGATTCACAGATATTCTCCTAAACGCCTGGGTCTCATTTGCCTTTGGGTCAGGTAAGATGAAACCTGATGGCCACTCTGCTGTATGAATCAGGCTACTAGAATCAACGGACAAAACTCAGAACTTTTCTCCAGCCTCTGGCCAAACCGATTATTACTGTTAACCCTGAATGTCCCTGCATGATTGTCCTGTGCAGGTCAAGCAAGCCAGGCCCAAGTGTTCTTTACGTGGGCCATTCTTTCCTTGTGTTTCCGTGAACAACCTGAAGGAAGGAAGTCACATAGATCTTTCTATTCTCCCTTGCCCCTGTCTCACTATAAAAGTAATAGATTTTTGAAGGTCAGTGTCCCCTCCATGTGGCACAAATCCATTTAGTGCATAGAACCCTTTTAAGTCCACACCCATCTCTACCACCTCTGTGGAGCTTGGGGTGCATGGAGAATAACATCATGTGTGTTATGGTTTGTGTCTAGTTGTCCCCCCAAAGCCTCATGTAGTCATGGGGTGGGGATTTCTAGAGTTTGTGATTAACTCATGATCCACTGGAATTATGTGTGATTCAAGACTGGGATTATGGGTGTTAGTATTGCTGGGATTATGGGTGTGAGTACTTTCCTCAGCCTGGGGCAGAGAGCCTGCATGTAACATAAGAGACAGAGAGACAGACTTTCTGTAGTTTGCTCTTTGTTGTTGTTCTGCCGCCATGAACTGTTGCTCTCTGCCCTGTGCCTCTCTGCCTTGGAGCCAGCTGAATATGGACTGAAATCTCCAGTAATTGTGAGTTAAATAAACCTTTCTTCCTTCATTTTGGGTGTTGGGTATTTGTTCCAGCAACAAGAGAAGAGTAACCAAGACAATGCTGCTTACAGTTCTGTAGTAGAGTCCTGTGTCTCTGATTTAGGCACCTCTGGTCCTCCCTCTGTAACAGACTGACTCGTTAGCTTGCAGCAAAAGTGCACTCTCCAGCTTTTCATAGACCCTGACATCATGGGGGCTCTAACTTCTGAAGGTCTCTGACAAGGATACTCGAAGGATCAGGCATATATGGTTGATTCTTATGCCTGATACTTGATCTGTCCTAAATCACTTGGCTCTGTTACAATAATTCACTAGTCCATCTTTTCAGTTATTCTACTACCCCAAGAGGAATCTTTACATTTCAGGGGCATTCTTGTCAGTCATTAATAGCAATAATAAAAGACTTAGTCTATTATGGACTAAGAGGCATTTTTTTTTAAAAAACTGAAATCATTGTTTTAATGATAATAGTATGTGTTAGCTTTACTCCTTAAAATATATTTCTGGAGAGTACCCTGTTATCTCCAGTGTCCAGGTCAGGATGTTGAAGAGCAGGTCAGACAATTAGTCAGGAGTGGAACTGGGATTTAATTCCAGGCATCCTGGCCTTAGTCCTCATTTTAAAATATGAGCTATACTGCCTGATGGTAGGGCTTTCTACCCCAGGGACACAACAGATTACAGGAATCTAGAGATCTTTATCTGAAATCTTAAGAAAATAATTTGAGTCAAATTTTTAACAGTTTATTTTGTTTGTTTTTTAATTTGTTTGGTATAGAGTCTATAGGGTCTCATGACACAGATCAGACTCACAGTGATCCTCCTGTTTTCAGCCTCCCAAGGTCTGGGACTACAAGTGTGTGCTCCCATGCCCAGTCTCAGTTGCAGTGTCAGCATGCCCCGGGGGTGGGGCTGGCACAGCGTGCTGGGTGCTGGGGATCGAATCCTGGTCCCTGCATCTGCCTAAGCAGGTGCTTTAATCCACTAAGCTATCTGGCCAGCCCTTTAACAGTTAATTTTGACTTGCAAAATTTTAACATACTTTTTAGACAACTATTGTTAGGCATTTTGGCAGTCTACCATACTTTCATCTTTTATACCCATCCATTGTAAAGTTTCACAATTTGTATTAGTTTCCTATTGCTGATGTAATAAATTATAAAGAATTTAATGACTTAAAATAACACAAACATATTATCTTATAATTCTGTGGTTAGTGTCTAAAATGCACTGGCAGGACTGTCTCTCAGGAAGCTACAGAAGAGAATCTGTTCCCTTACCTTTTCTAACTTCTGAAGGGTGCCTGGATTCCTTAGCTTATGCTCCTGACTGTGTCCAAAGCCAGAAGTGTAGCACACTTAAATCTCTCTTTCTCTCTCTCCCCCACCTTGCTTGTTCAGTCTCTCCTTCTTTCTCCCTCTCTCCCTCTCTGCTTCTTCCCCTCCTCCTCTTCCTCTCCTTTATTTCCTCTTTACCATATGAAGACCCCTTTATAATTGCAATTGATTCATCTGGATAATCTAGAATAATTTCCCCATCTGAAACCTTAAATAATCACATTGTAAAGTCACTCTCCTTCTTTCCATATGAGGTAACCCACTCTTAACGTATTCACAGGTCCTAGGAATTAAGACAAGTACTTATAGCTTGGAGGACAGACATGATTCTGTCTGCAATACACTCTAAACAGTTGTCTCTTTAAGTATAGAAAATTTGACCCAAGTGTCCAGACTGAATACTCAAACAAGGCCATTCACCAGATAATTAGCAATTAATTCCATCCAGTCTTTGAGAGTGGAGCCCAAAAGCATTTAGGAAGAAATAGGCATGTGAGTGTATGAGACAATGTACTGCTAAAAACGTGTGATAAAACTTTAACCATGGCAACAGCATAATAGCTTAATTATTTTAAAACATACCTGAAGTTGAGCATTCATAAGCATGAATTCCTGTTGATTTTTCATGTTTTCATTCATAGATTTTGAAAATATAAACCCCATCTTGACCTAACATATAAAAAAGCAAGGCAATTTAAGCATTTTATTTATTTATTTCTGGAACTAGGGATTGAATTCAGCACCCTGTGCTTGCCAGGCAAGCGCTTATTCTACTGAGCTATTTCTCCAGCCCCCTTAAGGAGATTTAAAACAGTATACTGTGTACATCTTATGGGGGAAAAAATTCTGATTTAGAAGCAGTGTGGATTCTAATTAGCTGTATTAATTAAGGCATACTTAACCAGCGTGGCTCTGATTTCCTCAGCTAAGGCCAGCTAGTTGAGCTAGGTGATCTTCCTGCCCTGTCAGTGTATGATTCCATGTTCCCTGGATTTTCTTCTTACTGCAAACTTGAGAACAGCATGGATATACCTTTCCTCTCTTCTAAGTACGTAGACAATAAAGCCTTATATCTGAGGAAGGATGATTTAGGAGACACCTTGTGCATCTTGAGAAGAGATTTTTTTCTGTACTCCTGGCATTTGTATTTTAGATTATTTGAGTGTCTTGAGTTCAGTACATCAGTCTTCTTTCCACAATCATATTGTAGCTCCATCCCTTTTCTACACAACACTTATTTCTATCCACTTATTGCTAGTGTTCCTAAGCCATGCTCTTCCAGCTTCACCTGATAAAATTCTCAAAGTGGAGACAACAAAAGGATACTTTATTGTCCTTGGAAATGTTCTTTTTAAACCAACTGCATTATATACTTCCTTCTCTACCTACAAGGTTGCATTCTAATAAAGTTACCCGAAGTTGAAGATAGCATTAAGCTGAAGTTCACTTAAACACCTAACTCACTGAGCATCACAGCTTACTTTACTTTCACCATACTCAGAACATTTAGCCTACACTTGGATACTTATCAATACTTTCTTACACAAATCATATTTTATAATAAAATGATGAATATCTCATGTAATTTACTGAATACTTTTCTGAAAGTGAGAAATGAAATGGTTGCTCTGTATTGCTAGCCCACAAAAAGATAAAAATTCAAATTATGGTTTCTGTTGAATCCATATTGTATTTGCACCATCACAAAGCCAAAACATGTAAGTTGGACCATTCTAAAAGTTATGGCCCTTTGTAATGTCTATCTTATCATCTTGCTTAGGAAGTGCTTAAGTTGACCATCAACACTAGGTAAGCCAGAACTTCCTAACTGGGTTTGACAGAAAAGATGTAGTTCTTGATTTTACATTCAGAAGACTGTAAAAGATAGAAGAAAGTCATCCCTCAAAATTTTACTGGTATCTTTCTCTCTAGTAGGCTGTTGAACAGGGTTGTTGAACATCACATTAGAGTGATCTATCTTAATGCCTTACAGGCAGGACAAGTGCTCTGTGGAAAGTACAGACAGCTCCTATTACGTAGATCCTTGCCCATCAGGAAATCCTGAGTTCTGGATAATCAGAGGCATAGGAGCTGTAAAACATGGCTCCTCTGTATTGAGGCCAAGGACAAATTCTGAAATTACAGGGGCCTCTACATCAGAATCAGCTTCAAAGCCCAGGAGGTCAATGTGCTTACTGAGGAGATGAAGCAGAGCCCTGAACTAGAGCCCTGAACAGGCCTTAGTGGTCATGAGGTTTTGTTCTTCCTCTGCCTCTGTCCCACTTTAATACTCTGTGACCAGACTGGAGGCAGTGTGTCCCACCACTGAGGGTGCAAACAAAGACCTAGGCAGTTCATTCCTTTCTCCAAGTTTTGACAGCCTCATGTAAATTCTCTCCAACAGTAGACCAGAACTTGCCTGAAGGCAAGAGCCATATATTATCCATAGATTTTTTTTTTGGTGCCAGGGATCAAACTCAGGACCTTGAGCTTGCCAGGCAGGTGTTTATACCACAGAGCTATCTCTTTGGCTTTTATTATCCATCTTGACAATCTCCAGTATCTACTTTGCACAAATGTTTGTGTAAGAAGGGGTGATACAGTATAAGAAAAAGTTTAGCTCAGCTAACTTGCTGTTCCTTGTTTGCCTTTCACATATACATAAGAGTGTATGACTGAATTTTTATCTGCCACAAATGTTTATGAAGGGGAAAAAAACCTCCCTCTTCTCTCCAAGGACATACTATATACACTAAAGATCTGTGTCCCTTAGAGGCTCTTATTTGTCAGGTAGTGGGATATCCTCAAGTGAAAGGATAGTTCTTATGTCAATTACCTATAAAAGAGAAACACTAGAAAGCTAGAATGTAGACTTTCATTTTTTCTGGGCCTTGCTCGCTTGAACTGTATTTTGGATGTGGTAGGGACACTCCCTGGTGGAAGGGTAAAAGATCAAAGTCAAGCAGGAAAAACTCCTGGAAATGAGTATACTACACTCTATAAACTTCACCCTTGATGAAGTTCAAGGTTTCCAACCTCTTCTTCCATAACACTAACAAAGTCATTTTCTAAAGCTGGGATTATTCCTTAGGGTGTTCAGAATTCTTTCACCTTTCTTACACGTACAAGATATTTATCAGAAAATAAGCAAGATGGTGTGTTTGCAATAGGAATAATTGATTACAGATCATAAAATGGATAATGAATATGTTCATATTTACACAACTGAAGGCATTGGTGTGTCTCAGAGGGCTGAGAAAGCTGCTTCGTATGTGTGCTGTTTTCACTTTTTCCTTTGGTTGCTGGTGAGACCCTGGAAAAGGTGTGCAATGCTGCGGCTTCACTATAGGTACTAAGGAAAGGGATATTTCTCGGAAGAGAAATTCCAGCCAAAAATTCTAGACACCCCTAGGAAACTTGCTGGTGGAAAAAGGAAGTGGGAGGGAAGGAAGAAAAGGGGGGGGGGAGAGAGAGAGAGAAATTACATGAATTTTGTCATCCAGATTCCTGCGGTAGCTTATTTCCTGATCAAATAATACATTATCTGAATTCATTTCTCATTGCCTAATCACAATCTTGTCCTATAAACCTCGGAGGTTATTTCCTCCTGCACAGGCTTGTGGGAGATTTCCGTAGTTCTCCCCTCTTCCTCACTCCGGACCTAGCTACTGTAATGTAGGTATTCTCCCTAGTGGGATGCTCAGTTTTGAGAGGCCAACTCCTCCTACTCCACAACAACGACAAGAGACCACGAGTTCCCGCGGAAAGAATGGGCACTGAAAGGAGCTTGACAATGCCTCCCAACACCAGAGACCCTGGGAGCGGGCCTCTGGGGCCCGAAGCGCGACTCGCACCGGTTGGCGGTGCAGACCTTCCGTTCCCATCCGCCTGCCACCCTCACTCACTCACCTAGCGGCGTGAAAAAGACACGGAAAGCTGGGGATCGCTGCGGAGGCCTCCAGGCCTGGGCTCACTGGGATCACCACAGAGTGCCGGGGCCTTTCCCTCAGAGCCTCGGGATTGGCTAGCCCTGACAGTTGTTACAGTCCTCAGCCAATCAGCACTACTGTCAGCTGCCTTAAAGGCTCCGTTCCAATGCCTAACAGCCAACAGAAGCTTGGCGAGTCCTAGTCCGGGAGCCCTGGCAGAAGGGTCAGATCAAAGAAACAAATTCAAAACTGCACGGTCTCAGGCATGTGATTTTGAGGAGAGGCAGAGGAAGCAGAATAAAAGTCTCAACTAAACGCCTGTCTCCTACGCAGTAAAACTGCCACCAGCAGAGTAGCAAAAAGTTAAGACAGGAAACAAAGAACAGACTTGACCAGAATTATTCTCTTTTTAACAGACTCTGGAAACTGAGTCTTTTTTCACTCCTTTCAGCAATTTCTATCTTGAGTAAACTAAGATTCCTTCCCAACCTCACTGAAAGAGTACTTGAGGAACTCCCGCATTCTATCATTGTCTCTAGATGGCTGGGGAGAATAACACATGTACTTCACTAGTCTCTGGCCTTGAGGAGGTCAGTAGGGGAGGTGCTACCTCCACGTGGCTGGCCACCATGTCAGTGGAAAAGATTTCTAACTTCTTTTCAGGTTCAGCATTTGAATAAGCACCTAGGCTTGTCCTGATGCTCTCAGCCCTAGCCCTGAACAAACTGGACTGTGCGTTCCTTATTCCAAACCATTTTTGTTGAGTGGCTGAATAGAGGAATTGCAGCAGCATTCTCATGTCCAGTTGTGGGAGCAGGTATGTTGCCAGGAGCAAAGCCATAAGGACTGTTTTAAGGGAGATCAAGAATTGGTCCATGAAGTAGGAAGTAGCATGTGGAGTCAGCTGGTACTATTGGAGTACACAGACTACAACAAACACTTAGATTCCATTTCCAGATCTATCAGTGACATCCTTTCATTTTATCTCCTCAATCTACAGTAGTACAAACGCCATCTAATTTGGGGAGCTTTGAGATCTAAATGAGATAATATATTTAGACACATAGGCCAGTGTCCGGTGTATAGTATTTGATCAACAGTATTGCTTGAACAGTGGGAGCTGTTATGAATTCTAGGCCAGGGGGACAAGGGAGAGGACATGGTTACTAAAAGCAAGAGAGAATTGTAGTTGCAGATCAGGTACTCACAAGGTACCGTGTGGTTCAGTAGAGAAAAGTAGTCAATGCCAACATTTGGCAGAGCTGGGCAAGATTCCATGGTTATAGTCACTGGCAGATCTCTTCCCAAGGCAAAGGCAGAGAGAAGCAAAAAGACCCACCTCTATTTCCCCCCATGCTCTGAAATCCTGCCGCGGTCTTCCACTGGCTGGAATTGCCAGGAAGCAGAAGACTAGGGAGCCAAGCAGATGCAGTGGCCAGTCTCATGGACACAATGGCTAGAGCAAAAAATAAAATGTGTTCAGTATATCATGCCCATGCCCCCTTGAGTTTATTATGTGTGAGCATTAGTCCAAAAGGAAGAAATGTTTCAGTGGAGAATCCAACCTAGTACTACTGAATTGGGAGGTGAGATTGCTTTTCAGTCACTTTCATTCTTATAGTGATGCAATAGATGACTTACCTGAATTACCAAAAGGTTGCATCCATGCAATGAGGGCAAGGAAAACTGCATGATATCCAGGGATTTACTGGGCACCTGTTGATCTTCTTATGAACAATAATTAGGATCACTAGATAACTATAGCAACTCAGAAAAATCCAGATTCCTTAAATTGCAGATTATGTAGAAATTAGTGTTGCAGTACATCTTAGTTACTTTCTCTTCACTGAGACTATCATACCCATAATTTAAAAGAAAAATGGTTTATTTTGGATCATCATTTGTAGAGGTTTCAGTTGATAGTTGGCTGACTCCAAGATAGGGCCACATCGCCAAGGAGAAACACTCCATGACAGGACAGGCGGGAAGCAGCAAGAGGCAGCAGGAAGCCTCCATTTCCCATTCAAGCCACAAGCCACCCACACCCAGGTTGGAGCTCCATTATCCATACTCAGATCGGTAGTAAACCAACTTTGTTATCATCACGCATCCTCAATCCCAGTACCATAGTCTAATCCAGCATCATACACTCATAATATCTCCCAAAAGTAGCATCTATGAAAACATTAAGCTTTGTAGGGATGTCTAAATATCACTCCAGGTGAAAAGCAAAAGCCTTATCTATCAAGGTTCTGGCTGGAGGCAGGGAAAGCATGAGTGGAACAATAGGAAACTATGATTATCGATTTTTAACCTTGCAAGAAACTATAGAAGCACGAACATCTGCATATAAAACATGATCTGCTTTCCCCCCTCCTTTACCATGCACAAATATACTGGTAGAGATAAAGTTTATAATTTAGTGTCTGGGTAAGAGTGTACCTGAGTTGAAATCAGCTGAAGGTAATACGGTGGTGTTGTGGTTTGTGCTGACATATTCCCCCAAAGCCTCTTGTGGTCATAGGATTTTGGGAGGTAGTTAAATCTAGAGTGTATGGTAGACTTGTAGTGCAATGATGGGATTAAGGTTGTGAGACCTACTCCTGCTCTAGGGTGGGTAGAATGCATACAATATATGAGACAGAAAGATCTCTCTTGGATGGGGAGATGGCTCAGTGGAATAAGCACTTCCCTGGCAAGCACAAGGGCCTGAGTTCAATCCCCGGTTCCACAAAAAAAAAAAAAAGAAAGAAAGAAGGAAAGATCTCTCTGTCTGTCTGTCTCTCTGCCTTGTTGCTTTTGCTGTTTTCTGCCCACCATGGATTGCTGTCCTCTTTGGAGCCACCCTGTCTCAGAGCAAGCCAGTTATGGACTAAAACCTCTACAAACTGTGAACTGAATATGCATTTTCCCCTTTAACTTTGGGTATCAAATACCTTGTAATATAGTGAAAAATCCACAATAAATAAT
The DNA here is from genome assembly GCA_004027165.1 of Ctenomys sociabilis. NCBI lineage: Eukaryota > Metazoa > Chordata > Mammalia > Rodentia > Ctenomyidae > Ctenomys > Ctenomys sociabilis. Next base: position 29,367 of record PVKA01027430.1, read on the forward strand.
TAATATTTTTTGAATATTAAAAAGTGAGTCTGCAAAAGTTGAACCATGAAATAGCAAGGGACTACTATCGGCTCAAATGAACAATCTAATGTTGAAACTCAACCTTCTAGAAAAAGATGAGCAAGCCGAAGCTCATATGAGGGAGGAAATTCTAAAGATCAGAGCAGAAATTAATGCACAAAAAATAATTGAAGAGTTGGTTCTTTGAAAGATTAAATAAAATTGACAAACCCTTAGCCAACCTCATCAATAAAAGGAAAGAAAAGACTCAGATTCATGCAGTTAGGAATGAAAAGGGTAAAATCACAGTGGATCCTTTGGAAATCCAGAAGATCATCAATACTTAACTTTGAAAACCTTTACTCTCATAAGATGAAAAACACAGAAGAAATGTACAAATTACTAGATACGTATGAGTTACCAAAGTTGAATCAAGAAGACATAAAAATTTTAAATAACCCAATATCAATCAATGAAATCAAAAGCATAAATAAGCTGGGAATGGTGACATTACCTGTAGTCCCAACTACTCAGGAGACTGAGGTGGGAGGATCACTTGAGTCCAGGAGTTCTGGGCTGCAGTGCTCTACACCCATCAGGTGTCTGCACTAAGTTCAACATCAATATGGTGACCTCCCAGGAGTGGGGACTCCCCCACCAGGTTGCCTGTAGAGGGGTAAACCAGCCCTAGTCAGAAATGGAACAGGTTGAAACTAAATAAAACTTACTTAAGAAAGAAAAGCCTGCATCCTGCTGAATTATAAAGGAATTCAGAGAGGTAATGCCAATAAGTACTCATAAAATTCTTCAATGAAACTGAAAGAGAAGGGCTAAGGGGATAGCCCAGCAGTCTAAGCACCTGCCTGGCAAGTGCAAAAACCAGAGTTCAGTCCCCATTAACATAGGCCATGCAGGCCTTGAAATTGGGTGGTGAGCACAACTGTAAGCCCAGCACTGGGCAGGCTGAGGCAAGAGAGTCACTACAGGTTTGAATTGTGAAGCAAGACCCTGTAACAAAAAATGAAAGGGAATGAAATGAAATAAAATAAAATAAAATAAAATAATTGAAGGAGAAGCAATATTCCCAAAGTCAATCCTGGAACCAAGTATTACCCTGGTGCCAAAACTAGAGAATGACCCAATCAAAAAAGAGAACTACAGGCTACAGGTCAGTATAGAC
>PVKA01027431.1:0-30550 GCA_004027165.1 Ctenomys sociabilis
TATAGTGATATATATATATATATATATATATATATATATATATATATATCACTATAGTATAATCTCTTCAGTTCTTTCAGGGAAGAATATAGGAAAGGTATAACTGGGTCAAATGGAATTTAAGATTTATTTTTTTAGGACTCTCCATACTGATGTCTATCATAGTTATAATAGTCTACACTCACAACAGCAAAGTACAATAATAGCTCATTTTCCCTTACCCTTGCCAGCATTCACCCTATATTTTCCTATTTTTTTATGACAGTCATTCTATATAACCATTTTTAATTGGTTGTTGCATTGGAGGAGTTAATTACTTTGTTATTTGGAAGTACTTCATAACAGCTGATTGGAATCTCAGAGATGCTCTGGGTTTCTTTCCCTTCAGGCTAAAACTGATGGGCCATTTTTATGGACTTATTGACCAGTTGGACTTTTTCTTTAGATAATGGACTTTTTATTGTATGTGACCATTCTTAATTGGTTGTTGCATTGCAGGAGTTAATTACTTTGTTATTTGCATATTGTACATATTAATCTTCTATCAAAGGAGTAGGTGACAAAAATTTTCCCTTCTAAAGCCTGTCTCTACAACAGATTTTTTCTTTTCTATACAGAACCTTTTTTATTTTTATTTTTATATTTTATTGAAGAATGAATAACAATGAGAGAGTTGCAAATCAAATTAACAGGACAGATTCAATAATTCATACATTACAAATTGTTTTCATAATGGTTTGTTCTTGTACAAGGTACATACATGATATTCTACTTACACACACTATTTGAGTAGATGTCTCTAATCAGTGAATTAAGAGAATATAGCTGTATACTTAACATTTTTAAAGCTGAATTATAGAACAGTTTCAATAATTGATATTTTGTACCTTATTATTTTCCTAGTGGTTGTCCATAGTACTAGAAGCCGATATAATATCTTGTCCAACCACTATTAGTGCAAATCTTCCTTCTCACAGAATTATGCAGAAGTACTGCATATTTATCCTAACACTACTGTTTAACCAAACACATCATGGTTCTTCCTTTGTATCTACCTTTTATTGTCTAGACCTGTTAAATATGGGCAATCCTTTGTCATTAAACCATTATGGGTGAATGAACTCGTAGACACAATCAAACACAGTCCAGCAGTCCACAATAATACTGAGTTATCTGAAGAGGTTGTTGACTGTAGCCTTTTACATCTCAACTTATTATTATGGCCCCACTTTATATACCACATTTTTATACTTATCTGCTGGATGTCTCAGACTGACATAAAGCAAGAAATATATACCAAGAAACGTAGCTTTTCTATCTGATGAGGTCAGTTAGGTCCGCTCAGGGTTTATCTTGTAATCTTGTACCTCACTGTATAGACCCTTTGTCTGTGTCAGCAATGTGGTTGAGTCACCGACATTGAGAGCCTGAGAGAAAGTTTTCTCTCCATGTGACTCACCCCAGGCACACTATAGATCATCAATCGCATTCCTCAGTGGCTCTGTAATCTCCTTGATGAGAAAAATTGAGGCACAACTGAGTTCCATAATGTTACATTACAGGATCTCCTATGTCCTGAGGCTTCGCTGACCTTGAAAGGCTAGGGCAAAAATGTTGGCTGAATTCTCGGCCCACCTATTTCTCAAATTTTTGATCTGTGACCTTGGAGTGTTAACCATTCAGAAGAAAAGCTGCCTACTACCCTGCAGCATATACCGTTCAGTCTGCCCTATATGACTCAACTGTTTTTAGTTGTTCTTGTACATTTCTATTTGGATTTCTTCTTCTCATTTCTTCTACTAGGGAGACTATATGATATTTGCACATGTGTGTCTGGTTTATTTCACTTATGAGTATATGTTCAAGTGGCATCCACTTCAATATAAATGCTTCAAGTTTATCATTCTTTAGAGCTGAGTAATACTCCATTATATAGAAACATGACATCTTTTTCAACCATTCCTTATGTGATGGGTATCTTGGTTGTTTCCAAGATTTTGTTATCACAAATTGTGCTGCTGTAAACATAGGTACATATATATCTCTATATAATATTTTCAGTTCTTCTGGAAAAATTCCCAGTAGGAGGATAGCCAACTTGAATGGGATTTCCAGTCCTATTCTTTTAAGGAGTATCCATATTGATCTCCACAGTGGTTGTACCAGTCTACATTCCCACCAGCAGTGGATAAGTGTTCCCTTTTGCCCACAACCTCTCCAACATTTGTTGTTGGTTGATTTTGTTATGATAGCCATTCTTTCTGGAGTGAGATGGTATCTCAGTGTTGTTTTAATTTGCATTTGATGGATGGAGAGTGACGCGGAGAATTTTTTCAAATATTTATTTGCTTCTTTAATTTCGTCTGCTGAAAAGTGTGCATTCATCTCAATGCCCATTTCTGAATTGGATCTTTAAATTTGATGGCCCTGTTATATCTTAGTTCTTTATAATATTCCAGACAGTAGACCTTTGTCTGATTGCTTATTACTTAGGATTTTTTCAAAATTTGTGGTCTCTCTTTTCACTTTGTTAACAATTTTTTTTAATTTATTTTTTATTTTATTGAAGTACAAATATCAATCAGATAGTTTCAAGACACCTTAATGAGATTCAATAAATTAATACATTGCAAACTGTTTTCATAATGTTTTGGTATCGTACAAGGTGCGTACATGATATATTTACAAATATTATTTTAGCAGATGTCTCTTATCATTAAATTAAGAGTGTAGCTGCTTACTTATCTTATTTTTTATACCTGAATTATATCAAAAATTCAATAATTATTTTCCTAGTGGATGACCATAGCACTAGAAGCCGACATAATATCCTGTCCAACCACCATTAGTGCAGATCTTGCCTCTCATAGGATTATGTAGAAGCACAGCGTTATCTATCCCAACTGTATTGTCCATACACACACATCCTGATTTTTTTCTTTCTATACCCCTTCCTTTGTCTACACCTGTCATAGGTGGGCACTCCATTGTCATTCAACTAACGTATGTGCTTGAACTCGACACCACAATCCAACACAGTCCAGCATTCCACAACAATAGTGAGTTATTCAAAGAAGTTGTTGAACATAACCATTTACAACTCAGCTTAATATTCTGGCCCCGTGATGTATACTTCATTTTTATACTTTTCTGCTGGATGGTTAAGACCTAGATAGAGCAAGGCTTATATACCAACACTTGAACTTTATATTTCTTATGTGGTCAGTGAAGTAGTCTCAGGATTTATCTTGTAGTCCTGTACATTATTCTGTAGATACTTTGTCTGTGTCATCCATGTGGATGAGTCACAGCCAATGCTTGAAAAGATTGCTCTCTGTGAGAGCTTGAGAGAAAGTTTTCTCTTCATATGACTCTCCCCAGGCACACTTTAGAACTTCAATCTCTTTCCTCTGTGGCTCCATAATCTCCTTGTTCAGAAAATTTGGAGCTCACCTGAGTTTCATGATGTTGCAGTACAGGTTGTCCTATGTCCTGAGTCTTTGCTGACCTTGAAAGGCTAGGGTCAAAATGTTGGCTGGCCTTGTAGTTCTTCTATTTCTCCAACTCTGACTTGTGATCTTAGGTTGTTAACCATCCAGAAGAAAAGCTGATTAGTATCCTGCAGCATATACCATTCACTTTGCCTTATCAGACTCAATTGATTTTAGTTGTTGTACGTTTCCATTTGTATTTCTGCTTTTCCCTTCTTATACTAAGGAGACTATATGATATTTACACATGTGTGTCTGGTTTATTTCACTTATGAGTATATGTTCAAGTGGCATCCACTTCAGTATAAATGCTTCCGGCTTATCATTCTTAATAGCTGAGTAATACTCCTTTATAGAAATACCACATCTTTTTCAACCATTCCTCATGTGATGGACATCTTGGTTGTTTCCAAGATTTTGCTATCACACATTGTGCTGCTATAAACATAGGTACACATATATCACTATGATACAATGTTTCCAGATCCTTTGGGAAAATTCCCAGTAGGGGGATAGTCGGCTTGAATAGGATTTCTAGTCCTACTCTTTTGAGGAGTCTCCACACTGACCTCCACAATGGTTCTACCAGTCTACATTCCCACCAGCAGTGGAGAAATGTTCCCTTTTCCCCACAACCTCTCCAACATTTGTTGTTGGTTGATTTCCTTATGATAGCCATTCTTTCTGGAGTGAAATGGTATTTCAGTGTTGTTTTTATTTGCATTTCATGAATGGCTAGCGATGTGGAGCATTTTTTCATATATTTATTTGCTTCTTTAATTTCATCCTCTGAGAAGTGTGTATTCATGTCATATGCCCATTTCTGAATTAGGTCTTTAAATTTGAGGGTCCTGTTATATCTTAGTTCTTTATATATTCTACACAGTAGTCCTCTATCTGATTGCTTATTGGTTAGGATTTTTTCAAAAATTTGTTGTCTGTCTTTTCACTTTGTTCACAATTTATTTTGATGTGCAGAAACTCCTCAAGAAAAAGTTATCCCAGTTGTTAATTTTTTCAAGTGTTTCCCATGTGAATGCATGTTTGTTCAGGAACTCTTTACCTATGCCTATGTCTTCAAGAGTTCCTCCTACTTTCTCTTCCATGAGATTGACTGTTTGTGTTTTAATGTTTAGATCTTTAATCCATTTATTTCTTTAGCCTAGTGCATGGTGATAGAGCTGAGTCAAATTTTAGTTTTAGGCATGTAGAAAGCCAGTTTTGCTGGTACCATTTGTTAAAGATACTATTTTTCTTCCTGTAAGCATGTTTGGCCCCTTTGTCAAAGATCAGATGGCTGAGTGTGTTTGCAGAGGCCTCTGCATCTTCTAATCTATTCCTCAGGTCTATTTTGTTGCAAATACCATGTTGATTTTATGACAGTGCCTTTGTAGTATAACTTCAAGTCAGGAATTGTGATGCCTCCTTCCTTGTTTTTTCTTGGCCAGGATTGCCTCTGCTATTCTATGTCATTTATGGTTCCAAATACATTTTAGAAATGATTTCTCTAGGTCTAGGAGGAATGTTGGTGGTAGTTTGATAGGAAATGTATTAAATCTGTGCAACAATTTTGGGATCTTCACTATGTGGGTTCTTCCTATCCAGGAGCATGGATTATCATTCAATTTTCTGAAGTCCTCTATAATCTGTGTTCCTAGGATGTAATTTTCCAAGAAAAGATCTTTGACTTCCTTGGTTAAGTGAATCCCAAGGTATTTCATTTTTTGCGGTGCTATTATAAAAGGCATTGTTTCTACCATTTGCCTCTCAGTGTGTTTGTTATCTGTGTAGAGGAATGCTATTGACTTTTGAGTATTGATTTTGTATCCTGCTATGCTACTGAATTTCCATATCAGTTCTACTACCTTCTTGGTGGAATTTTTGGGTCTTCCAAGTAAAGAGTCATGTCATCTGCAAATAGCGATAATTTAACTTCTTTACCTATTCTTATTACTTTTATTTCTCCCTCTTTTCTAATGGCTGTTGCTAATGATTCCAAAACTATATTGAATAGGAGGTTTGATAGAGGACATCCTTGTGTTGTACCTTATCTGAGAGTAAAAGATTTCAGTTTTTCCCTATTTAGAATTATGTTAGCCTTTGGGTTGTCATAGATGGCTTTTGATTGAGGTAGAGTCCACCTATTCCAATTTTCTGTAAGGCTTTGAACATGAATGAATGTTGGACTTTGTCAGTCTTTTTCTACATCAATTGGGATGATTATGTGGTTTTTAGATTTCATTCTCTTAGCGTTGTGTACTAAATTTATAAATTTTTGAATATTGAACCATCCTTGCATCCCTGCAATGAATCCTATTGGTCATGGTGTATGATCTTCTTGACGATTTTCTGTATTCTGTTTGCTAGGATTTTATTGAGGATTTTTGCATCTATGTTCCTGAGGGAGATTGGCCTGTAGTTCTCCTTTTTGCTTGTGTCTTTCCCTGGTTTGGGAATCAGTATAATATGTGCCTCCAGAAATGATTTTGGGAGCACTGCTTCCTTTTCAATTTCGTTGAAGAGTCTGAGGAGCATAGGGTTATATCTTCTATAAATTTCTTGTAGAATTCAGCTGTGAATCCATCAGGACCTGGACGTTCCTCATTGGCAGGCTTTTAAGTACGTATTGTATTTCGTTGGCTGTTATTGGGTTATTGAGAGTTGTTATATCTCCTTGGTTCAATTTGGTAATTCGCATCTTTGGAGGAATCTGTACATTTCTTCTGTATCTTCTATTGTGAGAGCATAAAGATTCTCAAAGTAGCTATTGATAATCTCCTGAATCTTTGCTTTGTTTGTGGTGATTTCACCCTTTTCATTCCTTATTGCTTGCATTTGAATTTTTTATTTCCTGTTTTTGATGAGGTTGGCTAGAGGCTTATCAACTTGATTTAGTCTTTCAAATAACCAGCTTTTTCATTTGTGGATTCTTTGAACTGTTTTCTTTATCTCAATTGAATTAATTTCTGTTCTAATCTTTATGATTTCTTGCCATCTTTGAGTTTCATTTGCTCTTCTTTTTCTAGATGTCGGAGGTGCAACATTAGGGTGTTTATTTGTTCCCATTCTGTTTTCCTAATGTGTGAAATTCATAGCTATGAATTTCCCTCTAAGAACTGCTTTCCTTGCATCCCATAAGTTACAGTAAGTTGTTCAATTTTCATTGAATTGTAGATATCGTTGTATTTCTTGTTGCATTTCTTCTGCAACCCATTGGATGATGAGTAGGGTGTTGTTTAATTTCCATGAATTTAGTGGTTTTTTCTGGTTTCTTTTGTCATTTATTTCCAATTTCATTGCACTGTGGTCAGATAATATGAATGGGATCATTTCTGTTTTCTTGCATACACTTAAGCATGACCTATGGACTAGTGTGTTGTCTATCTTGGAAAATGACCTATGTGCAGCTGGAAAAGATGTGTATTAAGCTGTGGTTAGATGGAACACTGTATATGTCCACGTGGTCCATTTGTTTATAACTCTGGTTAAGTTCTGCTACTTCCTTGCTAATTTTTCTCTGGTTGATCTATCTTTGTGAGGGAAGGGGGTATAAATGTCTTGTTATGATTGTTTTCTTAGATATTAGGTTTTTCATGTCCTTTAAGATTTGTCTTACACAGTTGGGTGCTCCTGTATTTGGTGTATAGAAATTTATGACTGTTACGAATTCCCCTTGAATTTTTCCCCTAACCAATATATAGTGGCCTTCTTTGTGTCATTTGATCATTCTTGGTTTGAAGTTGAGACTGTCTGAGAACAGAATTGCTACTCCTGCTTTTTTCTGAGGTGCTGGGCATTTAGTATTGTTTTCCATCCTTTCACTTAGAGCCTATGAATGTCTTTTTGAATTTAGTGTGTTTCTTGTATGAAGCATATAGTTGAGTTTTGTTTGCTAATCTACTGTTCCAGTCTATTTCTCTTAATTGGTGAGTTGAGTCCATTTACATTGATGGTTATAATTGAAATGTGTTGACTTATGATTGTCATGATATTTACCTGCTCTTGTTTACTCCTTTTTATCCTGTGTTTAGTTGTTTTCCCTGATAAGTGGGATCCTTCTGTTCTCATTCATGGAGTCTGGTCATTGTGTTCCCTCTCTCACAGATCTTTCATTAGTCTGTGTAGGGAGGGCTTTGTCATCATGAAATTCTTTAGCTGTTCTTTGTCATGGAAGTATTTCACTTCTCCATCAAACTTGAGAGAGAGTTTTGCAGGGTATAATAGTCTAGACTGGAATTTGTTTTCGTGTAGGACTTGAAGAACTCTGCTCGATGCTCCCCTTGTCTTCATTGTTTGTGTAGGGAAGTTGGCTGTAATTCTGATGAGTTTTCCTTTGAACATGAGCTCCTTCTTCTCTCTAGCAGCTTTCAGTCTATTATTTTTGTGTTGGATTTCTTGGATCTTAACTATTATATGTCTCAGTGTGTTTCTACTTGGGTTGAGGTTATTTGGTGTTCTGTATGCTTCGGTGTTCTGTATGCTTCGGTGACCTGAATGTTGGATTGTTTCCTCTTATTTGGGAAGTTTTCTACGATTATTTCTCCCCAAATTCTTTTTATGTCATTTGTATTGACTCCTTCATTCTCATTGATGCCAATTAATCTCACATTGTTCATCCTGGTATCATCTTGTAGGTGATGGATTACTTTTTCCTGCATTCTCATTGTTTTTAAGAGATCCTTTCTCACCTTTTCACTAGCTGCACCACTGTTCTCAAGATCTGAAACTCTGTCTTGACTTTCACTCAGATAGTTCTCTAGACTCCTGATTGATATTTTTAGTTCTTCTATATCTCTTTGACTCTGCTTCATGCGTTCTATTTCTTTTCTGTATTGCTCATTCCAGGAATACTCCATATTTCTGATCTCCTCTGTTTTCTTTTATCAATGTCTTCCTTAGAGGTTCCATTAATTCTTTTACTGCAGAGCTTCTTCCAAATTGGGGTTCCTCTATATATTTCTAGAATTGATTCTCTACTTCAGGTGCTATGATTTCAAAGATTTCCTTTTTTATTTCCAAAATTATTTCTGGTTTGAGTTCCTCTTCACGTTTTTGCTGTTGTTTCTTTGCTTCTGACACTGTTAATTCATACGTTTCAACTGGAATCGTGTTCTCTGTCCTTGTTCTGAGTGGGCATTGAGTTTCTCTCATGTGTTTGTGGATTTCATTCATTACTTAAGATGCTATGTATTCAAATATTGTTTTTTAATTTCAGGCATTAAATCTGGTCTGAGTTCTTCTGTATCTTTCTGCTTTTGTTCCTTTGCTTTGGTCTAGGTTAATTAATTCATTTCAACTGAGCTAGCATTCAGTGCCCTTATTGGTGGACTCGAGGCCTGAGATTGCATTTTTCTCCTTGTCCTTGTCATTTTGTATAGCACTGACCTCTGACCTTTGGTGTAATGCTTTGGTCTATTTAGAACTTTAGTGTGTAATGAGATTAGGGTGCCAGTCTATTAAGTTTGAGATTAACCAATTTTGCATGGCCTGAATATAGCTGTTATGTTCAGTTCCTTTTTGCTGCCACTCTTCTGGTACAACTGTGAGCCTGTGGTTCCCTTCTGTTGAGTCCCTGGTCCGGGTTGCACTGGGGAGCACAGAAGCTCTCCTTCTCACTCACCAGGCCAAGTCGGAGTGGATTGAGTGCCAGAAGAGTCACACACACAAGTTCTTGCTCCCATGGTGGGCTTTGGGGCAAGGGCTCTGGGGAGTTTCCAGGCTTTCCTGTCTGGGGTGTCTCTGCTAGGATGTCTTGGGGCCTGAGGCTCTGGATGGAGCACAGCTCACAGGGAGAAGTCAAAGGCTCTCCTACACACTCAACAAACCATACTGTCATGGATCAGGTGCCCAGAGAGCTGGAAAAGTTCTCCCTTGCTCAGCGGGCTTGGTGGGCAGGGGCTCCTGGGTGTTACTGGGCAGGTCAGTCTGGGTGTCTCAGGCCAGTCGCTTGCTTGGTGGGCTTGGAGGAGGGGCCTCAGGATAGCATGGTGCTCAGGGAGAAGCCAAAGGCTCTCCCTCAGTCTCACCGCACACTCAACGAACAGGGATGCTGAGAGTCGGGAAAATTCCCACTCGCTCGGAGAGCATGGGGACATGGGCTCTGGGGAGTTGTCTGGCAAATTGGCCCTGTATGTGTCAGGCTGGTTGCTCACCTGGTGGGTTTGTGGGCAAGCTATACAGAACCTTTTAAATTTAATGTAGTCCAATTTATTGACCCTTAGAATATTTTCTTGTTAAAACAGTCTAGTCCTAAATCAATAGTAACGTTACACATTTTTAATTTAAAGCTAAGAAATATAAAAGTTAAAAATAAGAACAATTTTCAAAATTCTCCTTTATTCTGATAAATAGTTCTCCTGCCACACCAAGAAGAAAAAATCTAAAACTAAAGCCATATTTTTTCCATTTACTTTGTTTTAAATTTAAAATAACTAGTCTTTGTGTTAGAATATTGATGTTATTACAAACATCTGATGAAATTTTGACTTTCTGTCTCAAACATAGATTGAATAAATAGGTGAACATAGAAAAATCATCATAACTGTATGTGGAAAGTAAAGTTCAAGCTCTTATTGAGCTTCCAGCTATGATGAGAGATAGTAGCATAAAAGTGGGAAAAACAGACCAAGCAGTATTAAAAGGGGAATTTATACTAAGAACGATGGAAATAAATGAAAGTAGTTCACTAACTCATTCCCAAGTATTATTCCATAGAGTGACTACATCTTAGTTGGAAAAACAGATTGCTAAATTCATTTCTAACAGGTACTGGTATACAAAATCTCATTGGACCACAGGATCTAATTCTGATGAAGTCTTGAAGTGATTCTGATGTACAGGTAATTTTGGAAATGTTGACCCAGATGATTAAAATTGTTTGAATGGACAAGTTCACATGTGTTATTCTCCAAGTGTCTCATCAAAAGGCAATAAGATTTGATGGTCAAGAGTTTGTGTTCTCATAAGAGGCAGCTGACCTTAGCAACCTAGGCTATCACCCCATTCCTGTCACTTGCTAGCTTCACGACCTTTGGAGAGTAAATAAACTTCTCTATTCCTTATTCTCCCAATCTAAAGCAGGACTATAATTGCAGCTTCCCAGAGTTATCACTTCATTTAAATCCTACTCTCTGAAAAGTGTGTGTCACATGGTATGTGATCAAGATGTATGAGTAATTCTCACTGTTAGAACTGGTTGGCAAGAGCTCAAAGTCACCATTCTATATGTTCAAAACTATGAAAAGTAAGTCAGAAGGCTAACAACAGTGGCACCTGCAAAAAAGAGCAAAGTAGCACCTTTTACAAACATCACTGATTTCTAACAAAATTCTACAGCAGATGTGTGCACTTGAGTGTGCATGAGCATGAAGGAAATACACCACCACCAGAAGCCAGTGTGTGATGTATAAGTCTCATTTCAAACACGTCAGTCATCATCAATCACAATTCCTTTATTTTTGTTTCAGAAGACTGTTTCTAATACTTTATAGACATACTCAATGGGCACTCCTGTGAGCTGTATCTTCAGACGTGCATGTTCATAACAGAAGGCTTACTTCTCCCCATATAACCCACACTTGACTTTGGTGCAGCCCTCTTCTTCTCAGAAATAAAATTGTCTCTATGAAGACATCTTGGAACAGTGATTTCTGATTCCCATGCATACATACATTCAAATCAACAAATGAGTCTCATACACCCTTCTTGACAAAATACATCTTGTGTTGATGCACTTGTCACCTTCCTGCTACCTTGTCATGTGGCTCATGGCCTCTCATTCAGAATCTCTGAATGACCTCCTAATTGCTGTTCCTACATCCACTTATAATCCCTAATAGCATTCTCCTTACAACAGCAGGAATACTGCGATGTTTAAAATATGTTTCATGTTACTCCTTTGCTCAAAACCTTTCAGTACATTCTGTGATCATTTTGTGCATCAACTTGATTGGGCCACTGAGTGTGAGGCCAGTGTTGGTAGAACATTATTTTTGATGTACCTGTCAGGCTGTTTCTGAATGAAAATAACATTTGAAAGCACAGACTAAGTGTCTCAGCCAGTTTTCAGTGGTATAACAAAACATAATAGACAGACTAATTTTTAAACCACAGAAATCTGCTCCACAGAGTTCTGGAAGCTGAGTTGGGAAGTCCAACATTCAGGTATCTAATGAGGGCCCATTACTCATAAATTGTAATTTCCCACCATGTCTTCACATGGTGAAAGAGGCTTATAGACACTCTTGAGGCTTCTTTTCTCAACAAGATTTTTTTTAAATTTATCTTCCTGTTATTATAGTAAATACTGGAGATAATGAACTTACGGAGAAAAATCCTTGTTAGGGCTCTTATAAGATTCTGGTCCACTGTCAGTTGACCCCTTTGCTATGGTGAAGCAGTATCTTAGAGCAAACTATGTACTCAAGAATACACTCCCACCACTATATCTAGACAATAGTGGATGCTTCAATATTTGATAAATAAATTGATGAAAAAGTTAAATTCAAAGACCATACCCAAAGATCTTAACAATATTCTTTCTAATTTCATAGTCAGTTTTTGTTGTTGTGCTTATTGTTGTTTTATCAAAGAAAAGGCGAACATAGAATACAACATTTCATTTTCCTGTTCTAGTTTCCAATAAAACAAGCAGCTGCCCGTAGGATACCCCTGATGTCTTGACTGTGAACACAATGTTTATTTAGAGTTTTCTCTCCCTGCACTGTCCTGGAACTATTTTCATCCAGGCACACAAGTGTTGTTCACTAAATTGGCCACCAGTGACATGCACAGAAGTGAGCAAAACAAGCTTGGAACAGGACCACTGTGAGTGTAACCAGCACTTAATGGTCTGTGGCGTCAGAGTAGGGAGCATGGGGAGTGGGTGGGGCCTGTGTCAGAAATAGGACTGGATGAAGTCCTCATGTCCCATGGTTTCACTTGTCTAGTCTCTAGGTTACTCTTCCCAACAAAACCTACACAAAAGTCGTTAGCCAGGAGCCAGACGGGCTGATGAAACATCCACACACCCACTCCTTCCCAAGCCCAGGTTGCTAGCCAAGGCTCTAATGAGCAGTAAAATGACCAGAGAGTGATGAAAAGGAGTATTTGGATTATCCATGACCTTTGTATCAGCCCCTGAGACTTGGCTTAAACAGATTTGTAGAATTCCCTTTCCAACTAAAAATGAGAGAAATTTGAAGATGTTGAAGTAAGAACAATTGAAACATGACCTGTTAAAGAGTTTACAGATTTTGACACAGCTTCCATAAAAAGTGTTTTGTAAGGGACTGAAAATGAATACTTGTTGCTTTTCTTTTTGCTTTTTTATGAGTATCAAGAATCAAACTCAGGACTTCACTCTTGCCCCTCAGGGGCTGCCCTGCTGTGATCTACCCCCAGCCCCTATCCTGTTGCTTTTAGATAGAGCTGAGTAACCTTGGAATGCTTTGTACCTCATTCAGTCACAAAAACACTAATGTGGGATATTTTGGAAAGGTTTCTGGAAACTATTTCCCTTTACCACTCCTGCGGCTTTACTCTGCTCTCTTCCTCTTCAGGCATTAGTTCAGCACAGTAAGTAGATCATTCTAAGTGGGGAAATCAGGTCTCCAGAAGTAATAAAGAGAACTGCTTTATATAATTTACATGTTCCTGACTCTCAAAGATGTGTCACTGAAGGTAGAATTGTGAAGACACGTCCAGAATCAAGTCCTGAACTGATAATTCAGCATAGTTAATATGTATGTGGATTTTAGGAGTCAAATTCAGATTAGACTCAAATTGAAGTTTGTCTTAGTATTAGCTATTTATCCTTGGACAAATAATTAACATGTCTAATATCCCTAATTTTTTAAACAAGAGAAGTAAAATAAAACATTTATTAAAAACATGGATTTAAAGAAAAAATCCTGGTAAATGATAGTAGTATTGTGGAAAATGATTTATATCTTCTAAAGCAGTCTTGGTTCTTAGAAGAAACTGATGAGTATCAAAAGGTACTGGCAGACTTAACTGTTCTTCCCAATTCTGCCTATAGACTTGACTGTTTAGGCATACAGGTTGTGACTCAAAGCATCTTTCATTTGAAGGAATTGAAAACAGAAGGAATACTATGAGGTTTTTAGCAAATATATAGCTTAAAGTTTTATTGTATGCATCTGCAAATATTTTAAATGTACAGTTTAAGTATAAGAAAACTATAAAGGGAAATCCACAGAAGCAATACTTTTAGAGTAGTAGAAATAAATATTCAGCTTTAAACTTACTTCAGAATTGAAAAATATATACATCTCATTGAAATTAACCTCTAACATCAGCCTAGATAAAATTCTTGAGGAAAATCTTAGAAAGTATAGATTAACACAATGAAAGTTGAATATGTATGGGTGTGGGTGTGTGGGTGTGTTTGTATATAAACAAAGATCACAAGACAATTTGAAAGAAAATTTGAGTCTCAAAATTATTCATGCTAGGAAAAGTGTCAAGATTATTCACAATCACATATACTAATGTTCATAAAATCATTATTGATAAGGATAAGGCTAATATAACAAGTCACAATGTCTGTGAAATGCCTGTAGTGTTTGAGTTGTCTTGCAAAAGGAAGGAATGAAAACGATGACTTGCAGTGACAAAGCAATGTACTTAGAAACAGTTTATAGTCTCAACTTAATTACCCCCAAATCTATGAACAGACAATGCACAGTGGGGATATTTGGTCATTTGTTTACTTAAGCATCAGTCCCTTAAGTTTGGCCTACAGCCGAAAGTCAGTGCTTCATGTGATGTAGGCTCAGCAGTCTGTGAAATACTTGGTTGAGTCTAGATGTTGCTGTTGTACAGAACCTTCATAGAACCCTTAGTTGAAATTGTTGGTGCTTTTGGATCATTGTTGGAGATAATATTGTAACAACAGTGTTGAGACATCTTTGAGTCCACTATCATGCTGGCAACAGTGACTTCATTGCCCAACCCTCAGGTGTCTGTGCAAGCTCTAGCACCTTGGCTAGAAACTGGGCCAGAGGTGACATGAGACATTCTTCAGAAGTGGCCCAGTAAAGAACCTCACAGTTGATGTGTGATGACCAGGAAATCAACAAGGAATAGTGAAAGCCATGACTCAGCCTGATGTGCTTGGTCAAGTGTGTACGCTAAGTGCTTTAAGAAATCCAAATTGTCTAAAAAGACAAAACAATATCTAATTGTTTAATCTTCCACAACACTATTGTAGTTCAGTAATTTAGCCAGAGATTCCCCATTTTGTTTAATACTGAATTCTATGTATTTGTGTATATACTGAATTCTATGTATCAGTACTAAATATGTGAGTGTGCACAGACATACATGCATAACTTGGCTTTTGTCCAAGCTCTTTTCACTCTGTCACTAAGAAATCAGCTCCTGGTTATTGAAAAGTAACTTTGGTTGCACAGGAAGGCTTTACCTCCATAGAAAGAAACAGAGCGGCCATGACAGGTTGGAAAAGGCTGCAGGAGTAGCCATCTGGGAAAAGTGCCTCCAGATGTCTGCCCTCTGAGCCAGCAGTTACTCACTCAGGCAGCTGATGACTAATTGCTGCTGTTTTCCAATCCCACTTCATCCTAGGCTTCCACTGCTACCTGGAAATTGAAAGTGAGGACCCTGCCTCCATCAGATTTATTCATGTGACAGATATTTGAGCACTTATTATAAGCCAAGTTCTAGTCTATGAGTGAGGATTCATCACTGACCAAGATGGACAGCTACCATTCCAATTCACTGATCTTCACTAAGATATGTACTCTTTGAAATTTCTAGCAATAGGGCAGGGTGCTTAATATGTATTTATACTTATCAATAGTTTTGCCAGTGCTTGGAACACACAGTTTAAAAGTCATGCCCTTCTCTAGTGAAAAGTCCATCAACAGCCACTTTTGTATTCTATGAAATGAAATGATTTTAAGAATATGGAATGTAGAATCTACTTAAAAGGCAAATAGTGCTACCTACAAATGAATGGATTGAAAAATGGAGTGCTATTCACTCACAAAGAAAGATACATTTCATCATTTATAGGAAAATAGTTGCATCTTGAGACCATAACACTAAGCAAAATGAACTAGATACATAAGGTTAAGTACCACATGGTTTATTTTATATAAGAATCCCAACATATAAATGACTTAACAAGCAAAATAAAAGAAGAGTGGTAAGAAACAGAGAGAGACTTTGTACAGACAGAAAGAGGACCTGGGATAGAGGAGAGGAGAAGATATGGGTGGGGGGGAGTAGTGGTAAAAATGATCAGAGTCATTGTGTACAATGACAGGAAGTTAACTGAAAGTAATATGCTAGTACTTATTATGTACTGCAGACATATATCAACAAAAATATTCAAAAGAGAGTTCTTAAATGTAGGAGGTGATTGCAAATAACTAATAGTGTATTTATGCAGCAGAGTGACTTTTGCTTTATTGCAAACTTATTCTTTCTCATTCCAAAAAATGTCTTTTTGTCTGAGCCAACCACCTGTTCAGATAAATAGACACATATCTGTGCCTGGCTTTATTATAAATGTTGCTATACTCTTTAGATTGAAACATCTCAAAGAACTGTTCTGTTACTTAGAGCAGTTCTTATTCTTCTCTTCCTATCAATGCCCTGGGTGCACAGTGCACAGGGTTCAGAATGTCCCACCAAATATTGGGTAATTGGAGCACAATGTTGCTACTGGACAGGGATTCAGAGCATAGAGACTCAAGTTCTGCTAATAAAATCAAGCCTTGCATCTGTTGCATCACTTTAGGCAGGTGACAGCATCTCTGTGCACTGGCTTCCTCATCTTAAATGGAGAAGACAGTAGCTCCTATCTCATCAGGCTTTTGTAAAAATTAAGATAATGTGGGCTGGGTACTTAGGACACAGTCTGGCAGCAGGTGAGAGCTTAGAAAGTCTGCACTATTCTCGTCAAAGCTGGTGTTTAGTGCCAAAGCCTCGATATGATGCTTCTATTCATAAGTTTTGTCTGATTGTATTTTGCTCAGTTTTTACACCCAAAGATCAGAAGCATTTACATTTCAAACTCTCAATTCCACTGGAAATTCTGATGAGGGCAATCAGAACCATTATGATGAAAGCTGTAAGACTACTGCCCACAAACCCATACAGACTTAGATGGTTTTCACTTTCCATTGGAAAAGTAGCCATGGGTTCCAAGTGCTTCTTTGCTAGGTATGGAAATTAAACTGCCTATGGTTGGCAAACATGATATACTTCATTGAAGCACTAAGGTTTTTCTTTACATAATAGAGGTATAAATTGCTCTGAAACCTAACTCATGCTTTAGTGTTCATACAATGACGCCTTGAGAAACATTGTTTTTTAAGTTTAGATAAATTTGATTTGTTTTCACACACTCATTTTCTTACCAGCAGTTAGTCAGCACTCACTTCCTGAGCATGTATCTTATCCTGAGCATTGCGATTCAAAAATATATAGGATACTGATTCCTGGCATCATGGGAAACTAGATAGACAGCTTCCCTGTGGATGGGTATCTACTTGTGCCTCTGAGTTAACTGAATAAATTTGATTTGAAAGGAATATTTTTAAAACTGCATGCTAAGCTCACTTCCTTTGGTATTTTAAGCAAAGATAAGGTGCCAAGAAACCGATCAAATTCGTAGGCACAATGGCCATCAAGGCAAAGACAGAAAAAAAAAAGTTGTCTCTATTTTGAGTCAGAAAACTTGTGGCACCCCTAAAACCCTCAGCCCCATATGGAAAGCCACTTTGCCAAGTGGGGAACCCCACGAGTTTGGTTGGATGTCCTGTGGAAGGGCTTGAAAGTTCAGGATGCTTACTTAGTCTCTTGGCGAAAGAGCAACTTCCTTCTCCAAAGGAAATAGCCTTAAAACCTTATGGAAATTATTCTGAGGAATGGTTAGCTCACCAAAAACTCCCACAAAACATTTTGATAAGTGTTAGAAAATTAGAAACAGATGGATTATACTTCCTACAAAATATCCAGGGTTTAACAATTAACACAAACATCTTTCTTAAGGAGGAAGTGAAACCGAGTCGGGCAACTCTTCATCTCAGAATTCTCAAATGAGAACTGGGGATGTTCTGGGAAATGCCTATATGTGTGATTTATTTTATATTACTTTTTAAAATTTGCTCAGCTTATTGGTACATTTAAGGTACACAAAATGATCAAATTCATCATAGGGAACTTGTATGTGATACAATGTAAATCCTTTATTCCCTTCCCTCTACCCCAGCTTCAATCCCTCCTTACCTCCTTACCTATAAAACCTTTGTTTCCATTTTTCCTTCCTTTATCTCTTTTTTTCTTTTTTGAGATTTCCATTTTAATTAGAAAATGATGTGGGTATTAAGAAATCTGAAGAATTTTCAGTGTTATTAGGAAGGCAAGGAAAGTTTCAAAGATGAAAATATATACCCACCTACCTATTTTTATTCTTGCATATACAGACATTTCCTGTCCAGAAAAGTTTAAAAATAACATACATAATCACCTTATTTTGAAGACAAAGAAGAGTGGGTAACTGTACATCTATAATATTGTAGTAATTTATTTTTTTGTAGTAATTTAAAAGAAGAAATAAATCTAAACTATAAGGACAGTATAAATTTGGCTTTCTGCATTTCCCTGTCTCTGTGTCTTTGTCTTTCTCTTTATTACTCACTGAATATATAAAGAAAATTGTACATCTCTGTGTGGGGAGAGTGGATTGCATCAAGGCAGAGAAAAATACTTTCCTGACTGTGAGAAGATATTAACTGATGCCCTGAAGCACAACATTTAGTAGTTCTCTTTTTTTTTAACTGAGAATTTAATTAATTTATTTATTTTAATTTATTTTTTATTTTATTTATTTTTTTTTAGTCTGCAGTGAAAGAGGTTTTTATTGCACATGCCTTGTACTATTGGAGTTCTGAATTGTGTGGCTACATAAGCAACCTCACAGACAGGATGAGAGTTTAGAAGAGTAATGTGATTTTTTTTAATTTATTTTTTACTTTATTGAAGTACAAATATCAATCAGACAGTTTCAAGACACCTTAGCAAGACAGATTCGATAAATTAATACATTGCAAACTGTTTTCATAATGTGTTGGTATCGTACAAGGTGCATACATGATATTATACTTACAGACATTATTATAGCAGATGTCTCATCAGTAAATTAAGAGTGTAGTTGTTTACTTATCTTATTTTTTATTCCTGAATTATATCAAAAATTCAATAATTATTTTCCTAGTGGATTACCACAGTACTAGAAGCTGACATAATATCCTGTCCAACCACCATTAGTGCAGAGCTTGCCTCTCATCGGATTATGTAGAAGCACAGCATTATCTATCCCAACTGTACTGTATATACACACACATCATGATTTTTTCTTTCTATACCCTTTCCTTTGTCTATACCTGTCATAGGTGGGCACTCCATTGTCATTCAACTAACTTAGGTGCTTGAACTCAACACCATCCTTTCTCATTTTTGTTCACTTCCTTCCTTTGGCTCCATACTCTGGTTCCTGATCCTATTTAAATATTTTCTTCTTTTGCAAAATATGAATTACACATTTTAGTGGGTCACACTTTGAGTTTCTCACACCAGAGAAATGTGGTATTTATACATTGGTGTTTAATTTATTTCATTTAAGAGCATAGTCTCAAGGTGCATCTGTTAATCTAGAAATGTCTTAAGATTATCTTTCTTTATAGGAAAACACCTGTCCAGATTGGAGAGCATAGCTATTTTTTACTGTGCTGCTTCTTCCAATGCAAGAAACAAGTTGCTTCTAGAACCTTCCTTTCCATAAGAAGGAAGAGTATATATAGTCTGATAGTTGTAGTGTTGATTTCTATCAGTCTATTGAAAGGAATAGTTAACATTAAAATTTTTGTTCTTCTTTGTAATGTTTCTTATCAATTTTCATGCTTATATCTGACAATCTGAACATCTAATTTGAAGACAGCAATATAACAACCACTGTGGAATTCCTATCATCTTGTTTAGTGCAATTGTGTAACATAATGAATGGGTTTTTATTATTTTTTATTCTTTAAAAATAAACTTTTAGGGGCCAGGGAGATGGCTCAGTGGAACAAGTACTTCCTTGGCAAGTGCAAGGGTCTGAGTTCAATCCCCGGTTCCGCAAAAAAAATAAATAAATAAAATAAATAAACTTTTATTTTGCTAAAAAAGATAAAAATCATATGAAATAATATCAACAGAGGTAGAAAAAGCATTTCACAAAGTCTAACAGCCGTTCATGATAACAACCCTACATGAAAATGGAATAGATGGTCTTACTGATTTTTTTTTAATTTTAGGGAAGGGTCTACAGGGTGTTCAGGGTCTCACTAATAGATCATAGTGATTCGCCTCCCAAGAGCTGAGATTTTGGGGATGGGCCATCATGCCCTGTCCCAATTGCCGCCTCAGCACGTCCCACGGGTGGGGCCAGCACCACAGGCCTGGGGATTAAACCCCCAGCCCCTTTGCCTGCTTACAGGAACTTTAATCCACTGAGATATTTGGCCAGCCCTAGTTTATATTGGTACTGATGATCTGCTGGATTTCGGCTGTGGTTTCACACTTTCATTACTAATTGCATGAATTTGAGTCTTTCATTTCCTTCTTTAATGAGGTTTTCTAAGGGTTTGTGAGTTTTATCTAAACATTCAAGGAACTAACTCTTAAGTTTATTGATTTTTTGTACTGTTTTATTAGTTTTTATTGCATTAATTTCTGCTCTCAACTTTAAAATTTTCTTCGCTATATGAGCTTTTGGCTTGACTTCATCTTCTTTTTCTAGAAGTCTGAAGTAAAACATTAGATTATTTCAGCTCTATCTCTTTTCCTCTTATGGGTATTCCCTGTTATAAATTTCCCTCATAGGATAGCTGTTCTTATATCCCAGAAATTCTGGTATGGTGCATTGGTATTATAGTTTAATTGTAGAAACTCTAATTTCTCTTTAATTTTATCTGTTACTCATTGGTTGTTCAGGCAAGTGTTAAGTTCTATGTTTATGAAATTCTTGTGGTTTCCTTTTCCATTTATTTTTAATTTCTTTGCATTACAGTAAATAATATATATGAGATAATTACAATTCCTTTGCATTTATTTAAATATGTTCTATGAGCTAATATGTGGTCCATTTTGTAGAATATCCTATATGCAGTTTAGAAAAATGTGTATTATGATATTATGGGTTGAACACTCTAGATATCTACTAAGCCCATTGTTTCCCAAAGTTTAGTTCAGTTCTAACATTTCATTGCTGACTGTTTTTTGCTTAGTTAACTGGTCAACTTAGAAGAGTAGGGTATTGAGGTCCTGCATTATAGCTGTATTAGTGCATATTTGATTTTCAAGTCCATTAATATTTAATATAGTTGGGTAGATTGGTATTTATTGTATATATATTTATGCTCGTTAAATCTTTCTGTTTTATTTTTCCTTTTACAAGGATATCATGACCTTTGCCTCTTTTAACAGTCTGGACTTGAAACTACCTTTGCTATTTTTCTGGTTTCGTGACAAGAGATATTGTTTTCCATCCTTTGACTTTCAGTCAATAAGTTTCTTTTTTAATTAAATGTATTTCTAGTGGCATATTGTAGTATATTGCTTCTTGATCCACTCTGCCAGCTTTTTCCTTTTGATTAGCAGAATGAAGCCATTAGCATTGAAGATTATAACTAGTATGTAGTGATTTATCCTTGCCATGCTATTTTTCCTTTTGTTGGCTCCCTCTTTCCACCTCTTTGATTGCTTGCCTTGCCTGATGGACTAATTCTGTTGTGTTTCATGGAGTTGTAATTCATGTTCTCTTTCCAGAATATACTTGAGAACAATGTGTACTGCCATTTTTCTGTTCATGAGTTACCTCAGTTTTTCTTAGCATGTAAGTATGTTATTTATCCACCAGGTTTGAAAGGCATTTAGGTAGGTCCATAAATCTGGGTTTGAGGTTGTATTCTTTTAGGGCTTGAAATATGTCTGTTGGAGCTCTCTTTGATTTGAGCATTTGTGTTGAGAAGCCCTCTTTGATTCTGTTACTTTTCCTTTATATCTAATTTGTTTATTTTCTTGAACAGCCTTTAATATTTTGCTCTTGTGTTGAATTTCTGGAATAGTGACTACTATATGCCTTAGTGTAGTTTTATCACAGATTATTAAAGTTCTATTTGCCTCACTTAACTGTATGTCATATTCTTTCTTTCTTGCTTTGGAAGTTTTCTGTAAGGACTTCTGTGAACTGTGTGTGTGTGTGTGTGTGTGTGTGTGTGTGTGTGTGTGTGTGTGTGTGTGTTTGAACAGTCTTCTACTTTTTCATTTATTCTGATCAACCTTACGTTATTCTTCTTTGCCTCATCTAGTAACTGCTGGATTGATTTCTCAAGCTCTCTTATTTTTAATAAACCTTGCTTATTGTGATAGTTAAGAACAAGTCTGTCTTTTATATCTGATGTTCTGTCTTCATGTTGGCTTATTCTGCTGTATATAGTTTCAATGGAACCTTTAGTCTCCCAGATATTTGTTCAAATGTATTTTATGGATTCTATTTATTTCCTATGTTGGAGATTCATGCTTTTAAATATTTAGTGAAGCTCCTTGAGTTTTTTAAACTAGAGGCCTAGGAGATGTCTCAGTGGAATAAGCACTTTCCCGGCAAGCGCAAATGCCTGAGTTCAATCCCCGGTTCTGCCAAAAAAAAAAAAAAAAGTTTTTTAATCTGTATTTTCTCTAGAGTAACTGAGCATGTCTTCTATTATAGTCATCATATCTGTGCTTATCTCACATTTTTTTCTGATTTTTTTCTACAATCTTATTCATCTGCTTTGTTACTTCTGCTATTATTATTTCTGAGAGCCCAAATGGGTGACCTTCAGATTTTTTAATCCCATTGCCCCTAGGTTTGCCTTTACTGCGCTAAAAGTCTAGAGTTGCATCCTGTTTAAGTGTCTTTTCTTTTTTCAGTTTGATTCCTGGGTTGTTAATTTTAAATTACCTATAGTGAGTATTTTTATTGCTAGTATTTAGAAACCTTAAGAAATGACCACTACTTAAAGATGTTTTCCAGATGTAGTTGAATTTTAGGTTTTGAGTCAGTTTCAAGATCTTACCTTTTTAATTTATTGGGAATGAGAAGTCAATGCCTTCCAGGCCTAGCTCCCAATTCTTTGGTACTTGCCTATAGTATTTTTTACGAACCGTGGGCAATCTCAGTATTGGCATACCAGGAAAAACAGCTCCTTAGAGAAGTCATGCCGCTTTGGATAAAGTGCTACCTTTAGCAATAATAACAGTGCTGCATTCAGTAATGAAATACATCCTAGAAAATGACAAAATGTAATAATGATTAATTTGCCACCTTTAACTGCATTAACTAGTTTTATAGCTATTTAACAAAATCTAGCCGGGCGTGGTGGCGCATGCCTGTAATCCCAGCACTAGGGAGGCTGAGGCAGGAGGATTGTTGTGAGTTCGAGACCAGCCTGAGCTACAAAGTGAGCTTAAGGCCAGCCTGAACTGCACAGTGAGACCCTGTCTCAAAAAGACAAAAAAAAAATCTAAATTGAACTATGAAATTATATACAGTATATAAGACTCAGTATGATGATTTTTATTCTCAGGGAAGAAAATTTAAAGGGGGTTATGTCAAAAAAATAAAATGAAGAAATAGAAAAAGAGATTAGAAGCAAGACTTGAGAACAAAAGAAAATTAGACAAGCTTTGGAAAAAGGGGAAGAAGACTAGGAAAAGAGAAAAGGAAAAGACACAAAAACAAAAACAAAATAAAATAAGAAAACCAGAAACCATGTTCACACTCATAAAAACAAGGATAAACAATCAAGAAAATAATAAGCAATCAATAAAATAAAGAAGTGCCCACTTCATAGCATGCTTCAGCCGTCACTAGTACACACAAGGTGGGCAAACAGACTCAAAATCCAGGTTGATTAATCCCAGAAAGCCAGCTGTAGAGCTTTATGGGGAGGTCATGGATGAATCCAGCAAGGCTAAACCTTTAGTTCTACTGAAGTTCAGGTTGGTTTTTGGCTATGGGGCTGTAATCAGATTTGTTAGCCTACAGCCCACACACCTCATGCCAACTTGAACTTGGCTCCCTGACCTCCCTCCAACATGGATTTGGCACCTGTCCCTGTAAGTGAAGGCCACTCAATGGAGCTTGCCTCTATTGAGTTTTGAGCTGAGTTGACCTCTTTCCACGATGTGTAATGCCAATCACTTTCTCCTAGAAAATATCTGAAACTGGGATAACTTACTAACCACTGCAGTCTGTTTCACTGACTGCTCTGTTTCCCTAGTGCATTTCTCTGTGGAGGCCTCTGGGGTCACCAATAGCCAATGTACACCTGCAGATTCAAGCCAGCCTTCCACACATTGAGTCTGGACTTGGGGAGAAAGAGCCACATGCCACCTCTTTCTTCTTCACTGAAGTTTCTCTCTTCATTCTCTCCAATGAGGTCCTACAATATTGAATTGAATTTTTCATGTTCCTCAAGGCTCAATATAAATATCAACTCTGTTGATACCATTTTCCTTGAACCCCTTTTAACCAAATCTTAAGCTTCCTTGAAAAACCACACTTTTTTGTTGGCGCACAGTTGCCAGCATCTCTAAGAACTGCATTTAGTCACTACACTGAAATACAAATCCAGAGAACATCATTATCTTTATGTTCTGTGAGAATGGTTTCTCCTATTAAAAGCTATGCCTTGCACAAGGGCCCTTGCCCCACTAATTTTGAGGACTTCCACCTCACACTTAAGCATACGTACACTAGTGTACCTAAGACACAGCATGAACAAACTCATACACTGTAAATTTATTTTTTATTAATTTTATTGAGAAACAAATAGCAATGAGATAGTTTCAGAACAGGTTATTAGGACAATTTTAATAATTAATACATTGTTCAATGTTGTATTCATAGTAGCTATTCATAGTGCAAGATGCAGACATGATATCCTGTCCAGACACGATTAGTACAAATCTTTCTTCTCATTGAATTAAGAGAAAGTAGCTGTATATCTATCCTCACTATTTTGTATATACAGATACAAAATGGTCCTTCATTTGTATCCCCTTTTTTTGTTTAGTTTTGTCAGAGGCGGGTATTCCATTGCCATTTAAATACTGTAGGTGTGTGAATTAAGCCAAATAATCCAATATAGTCCAGTAGGACTAATAGTAGTGGGTTATCCATAAGACTGGCAATGTCAGATGTTATTGACTTAAGCCCTTTACAGTTCAGCATATTAATATGACTTTACTTTTTCTACCTCATTTTTATACTTTTCTGCTGGATGGTTAAGACCAAGATAAAGCAAAACCTATATAACAAGAAATGTAACTTCTGTATCTGACAAGGTCAGTCAAATATCCTCAGGATTTACCCTGAAACCCTGTATTGCAGTTTGTAGATCCTTTGTTATGCACTGTACATTTAAGTGGAGAGAGAAAAAGGACTCTGATTTCCAAGAGAACTACCAAGATGTAGAATGAATGATATATTGGTCTGGATTCAACGCAGGACAATAGCAATACATTGTGAAGTTTCTGAGATATTATAAAATCATACGAATCTCTGCCTAAATTAAACAGAGTTTTCCTGAACATTTTTAGAACATGCAATGTACTGTTTTGTATCTGAACTTCGAAAGCAGGAGTGGTGAGAAAATGATTGGATGTAATAGTTCCCAGAACCATGTAATTATTCTGAGGAACTGATTTTTAATCTAAGGAACTGGTTTTAGTAAACAATCATGATAGGTTTCTGATAAGTTCATAATATAACAAAATAGGTACTCTTTCTTGACTCTTTTCATATACATGATACAGTGTCTTCCTCAAACTGATTGATTGCCTCACATCAAGCTCATAATTGTTTCTCTGAACATCTCTAAAATATAAAGTTCCTAAGTGAATCACATGTTATTTGTGATTGCATTGAAATTGCATGCAAAATTGAATTCATATATGTATACTCACAAGGGCTCTTAGATTTGAGGAGGAATTCAAAACTTAAAGTATATTCTCTGCCAAAATTATCTTGAAAGTCTTGGCATAATTTGGAAGAAATAAAAAAAAAATTCCTTCATGGCCAGGTAGTCAAAGTCACAAAATCAAACTCAAGAGCAAAACATGCTTATCTTCATATTATCATCCCATAATCTAAATCAAGGTGAATAGTGGCTTCATTTGTCCTAATGTCTTACACTAGTCAAGGCGTGGAATTCACACAGTGAAATACCTTGTTTGGTGCATGGACTCATAATAAGAAATCTAGTTTTCAAGTCTCTCACCTCCCTCCAGTTAATCAGCAAGCTGGCTGGCATGAGCATAGATGGCAAATCCATTGGAGGGGCCCAGATGCCTTCAGGCATTGTAGAAATGGGTCTAATTTCACAGGGAAAAGATCTAAGATAAAATGAATGAGTTCAAAAGATCAAGATACATTTTCATTGATCTTGGACTTGTAAGAGCCACACCATCAATCACAGTTGTTCAAAAATTCCTATTAATGGTCCAGTGTTCTGGGACTCCCATATGGTTTGTCTTTGTAACATTTGGTCTTGAAGATCTCTTAGGAATCATCATGAGAATCTGTCAATGTCAAATCCAAACTCATTCCCAACAGCAGTGTATGGGCAGAATGTGTGCTTAAATACATGGTTCAGATGGACGACATTGGGGGTCAGCTAGGAGCCAGCAGACTGACAATGTCTTGCCTCTTGGAAGAAAACTAATATAAGATTTAGCTAACCCCAAAGGAATGTTCTAGGATGGTTGTGGAATCAAGGTGATGAAGCATTAGATCTGCAAAATAATTCTACTAAAATCCATATACCCCTGCTTTGCTGATAGGATGTTCCCTGTTAGAGAAATAATAGATATTTATAGAGCAAATCGATAGGAAATTAGAAAGGAGCAGGAGGTGCAGCACTAGAAGAGAAATCTTTCCCTTTCGCTCACTCACCAGACTTCACTGAATGAATGCAAGACATGTAGTATAATACAGAGAGAACAAAGTTCAAGTCTGCATGATCCAGGATGGAACTTTCTAGTTACATGAGATGTAGGAGGAGGATTGATAACTAGTGTGGATTTCACAAATGCGGTAGCTGTACATGTCAAGTGCAGATTTGATTTAAAAAAAAACCTTTGATACAAAATTTGGTATAATCAATTTACACTGATTATAGATTTATAGCAATAATATTTTATAGTGGACATAATTAAATATATCATTCAAAATATTCTATTCTTTTTTTTGCTCTGCATCACTTTCTTTTTTTATTAATGTTATTGAGAAAAAATTGCAATGAGACAGCTTCAAAATAGGTTGGTAAGAGAGTTACTCAGCTATAAAGAATGATAAACTCAAAGCCTTCATATTTAAGTGGATGCCACCTGAAGATATACTCATAGGTGAAATAAACCAGAAACAAATGTGTAAATATCATATAGTCTCCCTCGTATAAGAACTCAAAAGAAGAAATATAAATACCAAGATATAACACAATTAAAAGGACAGCAAGAACTTGAGGATTAGACAATGAAAAGAGGGCAAGGAGAAAAGCTAGGAGACATGACAGGGCCAAAGCCATACATTTATACGTACAAATTACCTATTCTTTAAGTGGAATTTTTGGAGTCTTTTGTATAGATATCACATCATCTTCAAATACTGATCATTTAACTTCTTCCTATCCTAACTATTCCTTTTATTTCTGTCTCTTGTGTAGTTACTCAGGCTAATGTTTCCAGGTCTACATTAAATAGTAAAGGTTAGAGTGGACATCATTGTCTTTCTTCTGATTATGCAGTATAAAAGCATTCAGTTTTTGACTGTTTATTATGATGTATGCTGGTGGTTTGTCATAGATGGCTTTTATTAGAGTGGGATGAAGACCATCTCTTCCACTTTTCTATAGGTTTTTTTTTTTTGTTCATAAAAGGGGGTTTGTACATTGCCAAATGTTTCTTCTATGTCTATTGACAAGATCATACGATATTTATTCTTGGCTATGTTGAAATGGTTCATTATATTTATTTACTTGCTTATGTTGAACCTCCCTGTATACCTGGGATGAGTCCTACTTGGTCATAGAGTATAATTATCTTACTGATTTAATACATTCCATTTGCAAATATGTTACTGAGGATTTTTATATCTATGTTTATCAGGGATATTGGCTTACAGTTCTCTTTTTTGGTTGGATCCATCCCTGGTTTTGGTATCAGAGTAATACTTGCTTCTCGGAATAACTTTGTGATTATTTCCTCCCTGTCAGTTTCATTAAAGAGTTTCAGGAGTAGTACCATTAGTTATTCTCCAAATTTCTTAGAATTCAACGTTACCTCCATCAAGGACTGAATTTTTCTTAATTTGTAGGTTTTAAGTCCTATCTTCCTTTTCACTGACTGATATTGGTTTATTTAGAATATCTTCTTGATTTAGCTTTGCTAATTCATATATATTAGTAATTCTATGCTTTTCCATTTAGGCACAGGTTCTTGAAATAAGTATTGATGATCCTCTGGGGCTTATGCAGGACGCATTGTGGTTTCTCACATTCCTTCTTAATTGCATGGATTTGAGTCTTTCCTTTCCTTTTTTGTTGAAATTTGCTAAGGATTTATCCATTTTATTTCATCTTTCAAACTAACTTTTAGATTCTTTGATCTCTTATATTATTTTCTTATTCCCCATTACACTAATTCCTGCTCTCATTTTTATAATTTATATACGCTTTGGACTTGACTTTGTTTTTGTTTTCTAGAAACTTGAAATTGAATATTAGACAGTCTCCTTGATCTCTCTGTTCTCCAAACATGCCTTTCATAAGACTGTACATTTTGTCCCATTTGTTGTAGTGAAATTACTGTTTAGTGGTAGCAATTGTCTTATTTCTTCTTTAACTTTTATCTGTGACCCACTGATTGTTCAAACAGGTGTTATTCAATTTTAATATGTTCATAAAGTTTTTGTGATTTCTTTTATCATTGATTTTCAGTTTCCTTCCAGTATTGTTTAATAATATGAATGGAATGATTTCAATTATTTTTCATATGCTAGCTAACCAAATTTAGTCATGCAGCTTCATGTAAAGTCATTGCTCAAAAATCAATACCATTCTTGCACATAAGTAAGAATCTCAGAGAGAGAAAAACTTAGGGAAATGCACCTTTCACAGTGCAATAGCATTTAACAAATGAAATACTTAGGAATCAATCTACAAAGAGCATATAGATCACCGTAGTGAAAATGACAGAACCCTAAAAAAGACTGAACAAGATTTTATAAAATGGGAAGCTATCCCTTGCTGTTGGATATGAAGAAATCTAGTGAAAATTGCCATACTCCCAAACTGCTATACATATCTGATGCAATCTCAATAAAAATATCAATAGCATACCGCACAGAATTAAAACAAAAAAAATCTACAATTCATTTGGAACCAAATAGGCCTAGAATAGTAAAAACAATTCTGAGTAACAAAGACAGTTCAGGAGGCTTTGCAATCCCTAATTTGAAGTTATACTATAGAGATATTGTAATTAAAACATGGTACTTAAGGGCTGGTCAAATAGCTTAGTGGATTAAAGTGCCTGGTTAGGCAGATGCAGGGGCCAGGGGTTCAATCCTCAGGCCTGCCATGCTAGCCGCACCCTGGGTGCATGCTGAGATGGTTATTGAGACCAAGCATGGTGGTGCACACCTGTAATCCCAGGCCTGGAAATAATGAAAACAGGAGGATCACAATAAGTCCAGTCTATGTACTCAGACCCTATAGGCTCTGTAGTAAATACATTTAAATTTTTTATAAAAGGTACAGGGAAAAAAACAGACCAGAGGATCAACAGAACAGATTAGAAGATGCAAAAAACAACCCAAACACACTCAGCTGACTAAAAGTTCAAACATGTTCACTGGAGGAAAGATAGCCTCTCTAATAATGGTTCTGGAAAACTTGGCTTTCCACATGTCAAAGACAAAAACTACACCCACATCTCTCATCATGTACTAAATTAAATTCAATATGGATCAACCACCTGATACTAAATCAGAAAATCAAAATCTGCTATAAGAGAGAATAGATACACCACGTGAAGACATAAATGTAAGGAATGACTTCATAAACAAAATCTCAATCACATGGAAAGCATTGTGAATAATCAATAAGATCTCATTTTAATAAAAAGCTTTTGTTCAGCAAAAGAAACCACAAATATAATGCAGAATCACCTCAAAGAATGAGAAGAATTTTGCCAGCTATTCCACAGATAAAAGGCTAATATCTAGCTATATTAAGACTCAAGGAATTGCAACCCCCAAATTTAAAGGACTAACCTGAAACTGGGCATCTTAAAAGGCATACTCATTTCTCCAATGGAGAAGTAGAAACAGCAAATAGGAATATGAAAAATGCTCAACATCAATGTGCATTTGAGAGATGCAACAGAAAATTTGGAGCTCAACTGAGTTTCATGATGTTGCAGTACAGGTTCTCCTATGTCCTGAGTCCTCGCTGACCTTGAAAGGCTAGGGAAAAAATGTTGGCGGGCCTTGTGGCTCTTCTATTTCTCCAGCTTTGATCTGTGAACCCGGGCTGTTAACCATCCAGAAGAAAAGCTGATTAGTATCCTGCAGCATTCACTTTGAGTGAATGGCATATGCTGCAGGATACTAATCAGCTTTTCTTCTGGATGGTTAACAACCTAAGATCACAAGTCAGAGTTGGAAAAATAGAAGAGCCACAGGGCCAGCCAACATTCTGGACCTAGCCGTTCAAGGTCAGCAAAGACTCAGGACATAGGAGAACCTGTACTGCAATATCATGAGACTCAGGTGAGCTCCAAATTTTCTGAGCAAGGAGATTGTGGAGCCACAGAGGAAAGAGATTGAAGTTCTATGGTGTGCCTGGGGAGAGTCACATGAAGAGAAAACTTTCTCTCAGGCTCTCACAGAGAGCAATCTGGTCAAGCATTGGCCGTGACTC